>CAXDIO010000032.1:0-255846 GCA_963989345.1 Clangula hyemalis | reverse complement strand
GTCATCACAGTATATTCACTGCATCATCACATCATCACAGTGTCATCACAGAATCATCACTGAATCATCCAAGCATCATCCAAGCATCATCACAGCACCACCAATGCATCATCACAGTATCATCACTGCATAATCACTGCATCATCACCGCATCATCACTGCATCAAAACTGCATCATTGCTGCATCATCACATCATTGTCACAGTATCATCAAAATATCATCACAGCATCATCACACCATCATAACAACATCATCACAGCGTCATCACAGTATCGTAAATGCATCATCACAGAATCATCACTGAATCATCATAGCATCTTCATATCATCATCACAATATCATCACAGCATCATCACTGCATCATCACAGCATCATCACTGCATAATCACTGCATCATCACCACATCATCACAGCATCATCACTGCATAATCACTGCATGATCACAGCATCTCCGCATCGTAATCACATCATCATCACTGACTCCTCACTGAATCATCACTGTACCATCACTGCATCATCAGAGCATAATCTGAGCATAATCTCAGCATAATCACAGCATCATCACAGAATCATCACAGCATCATTACTGCATCATCACAGCATCTTTCCATCGTCATCAGAGCATCACCACTGCATCATCACTACATCATCACATCATCATCACAGCATTTTAGCTACATAATCACAGAATCATCATAGCGTAACGACAGCATCATCACAACATCATTACAGCATCATCACAGCGTCATCGTAACATCATGACTGTATCATCACAGCATCATCACAGCATCACCGCAGCGTCATCACTGCATCATCACAGCATCATCACAGCATCATCACGGCATCGTTACAGCATCGTCATATCATCATAACTGCATCATCACAACAACATAACAAAATCATCAAAGCATCGTCACAGCATCATCACCGCGTCATCACAGCGTCATAACTGCATCGTCACTGCATCTAAACTGCATCATCACAAAATCATCACAGCTTCATCACTGCAGCATCACAGCATCATCAAAGCATCATCGCAGCATCATCACATCATCATCACTGCATCATCACAGAATCATTACTGTTTACTCACTGCGGCATCACAGCATTATCACGGTGTCATAACTGCATCATCACTGCACCATTACTGCATCATCACAGTGTCATCTCAGCATCATCACAGCATCATTACTGCCTAATCATTGCATTATCACAACGTCATCACAGTATCATCAGTGCATCATCACAGCATCATTACTGCATCATCACATCATCATCACAGAATCACGATAGTGTCATCACAGCGTCATCACTGCATCATCACAGCGTCATCTCAGCATCATCAGAGACTCATCACAGCGTCATCACTGCATCATCACTGCATCACCACAGTATCATCACAGCATCATCACAAAATTATAAGAGCGTCATCACAGAGTTATTACTGCATCATCACAGCATCAATAGAGCATCATCACAGCGTCATCACAGCGTTATCACAGCGTCATCACAGCATCATCACAGCATCACGACATCATCATCACAGCTTCACGACAGTGTCATGAGAGCGTCTTCACAGCATCATCACTACATCATCACAGCATCATCACTGCGTCATCAGAGCATCATCACAAAATCATCACAGCGTCATTACTGCATCATCACTGCATCATCACAGCGTCATCACCGCATCATCACTGCATTGTCACAACATCATGGCGTCATAATAACTGCATCATAACAGCATGATCAAAGCATCATCACAGCGTCATCACAGCGTCATAACTGCATAAACACTGCATCATCAAAGAACCATCACAGCATCATCACAGCGTCATAACAGCATCATCAGAGCATCATCACATCGTCATCACATCGTCATCAAAGAATCTTCACAGCATCATCGCTATGTCATCATAGCATCATCATAATATTATCACAGCTTCATCACAGCGTCATAACAACATCATCACTGCATCATCACAGCATCATCATTATTGCATCATGACTGCATCATTACAGCATCATCAGAGCAGAATCAGTGCGTCGTCACAGCATCATTACTGCATCACCACATCATCACTGTGTTATCGCAGCGTCATCACAGCATCATCACAACATCATCACAGAATCATCACAGCATCATTGCAGCATCATCACATCATCATCACAGCGTCATCACAACATCATCGTAGCATCATCATGCATCATCACAGCATCATTACTGCATCATCACAGCATCATCACTGCATCATCACTGAATAATCACAGCATCATCACTGCATCATCACGGCATCGTTACAGCATCGTCATATCATCATAACTGCATCATCACAACAACATAACAAAATCATCATAGCATCATCACTGCATAATCACAGTGTCATAACAGCATCATTACAACACCATGACTACGTCATCACAGCATCACGACAGCGTCATTACAGTGTCATCACAGCATCATCACTGCATTATCACAACATCATCACAACATCATCACTGCGTCATCAAAGCGTCATCACTACATAATCACTTCTTACTCAGTGAATCATCACTGCATCATCACATCATCACAGCATCATCTCAGCATAATCACAGTATCATCACAGCGTCATCACTACATCATCAATGCATCATCACTGCATCATCACAGCATCATCACTGCATCATCACAGCATCATCAGAGCATCATCACAGCATCATCACAACATCATCACAGAGTCATCACAGCATCATCACTGCATAATCACTGCATCATCACAGCATCCTCACAGCATCAATACAGCGTCATCACAACGTCAACAATGAATCATTACAGCATCATCTCAGTATAGTCACAGCATAATCACTGCATCATCACTGCATCATCATATCGTCATCACTGCATCATCACTGCATCATCACAGCACCATCACAGCATCATTACTTCAGAATCACTGCATCATCACATCATCATCGCATAGTCATCACAGCGTCATCACTGCATCATCACAGCATCATCACAGCATCATTACTGCAGAATCACTGCATCATCACAGCATCCTCACAGCAACATCGCAGCATCATCACAGCATCATCGCATCATCATCACAGTGTCATGACAGCATCATCACTGCATAATCACCGCATAATCACAGCATCATCACAGCATAATCACAGTATCATCACAGCGTCATCACTACATCATCACTGCATCATCACAGAATCATCACTGCGTCATCACAGCATCATCAGAGCATCATCACAGCATCATCACAGCATAATCACAGTATCATCACAGCATCATCACTACATCATCACTGCATCATCACAGAATCATCACTGCGTCATCACAGCATCATCAGAGCATCATCACAGCATCATCACATCATCATCTCAGCATCATTACTGCTTACTCACTGCATCATCATAGCATCATCACATCATCATCACAACATCATCAGTTTCATGTCAGCATCATCACTGCATAATCACTGCATCATCACAGCATCCTCACAGCATCAACACAGCGTCATCACAGCGTCATCAATGCATCATTACAGCATCATCTCAGTATAGTCACAGAATTATTACAGCATAATCACTGCATCATCATATCATCACTGCATCATCACTGCATCATCACAGCACCATCACAGCATCATTACTTCAGAATCACTGCATCATCACAGCATCCTCACAGCAACATCGCAGCATCATCACAGCATCATCACACTGTCATGACAGCATCATCACTGCATAATCACTGCATAATCTCCGCATAATCACAGCATCATCACATCATCATCACAATATCATCACAGCGTCATCACTACACATCACTGCATCATCACTACATCATCACAGCATCATCACTTCGTCATCATCAGAGCATCATCACAGCATCATCACTGCATCCTCACTGCATCATGAGTGCATCATCATCACAGCATCATAACTGCATCATCAAAGCATCATCTCGGCATAATCACAATGTCATAAATACATCATCACTCCATCATCACAGCATTATCACATCATCATCACAACGTTTTCAGTGTCATCACAGCATCATAACAACGTCATCAAACTGTCATCACAGCATCATCACCAAATCATCACAGAATCATCACAGCATCATTACTGCATCATCACAGCATCTTTGCATCGTCATCAGAGCATCACCACTGCATCATCACATCATCATCTCAGCATCATCACAGCATCATTACTGCTTACTCACTGCATCATCACAGCGTCATGACAGTGTCATCACTGCATCATAACATCATAGCTTCATCATCAGAACATTATCACAGCATCATCACTGCATCATCACATCATCATTATAGCATCTTCACTGTCATCAATACATCATCACAGCATCATCACATCATTATCACAGCATCATCAGTGTCATCTCAGCATCATCACTGCATCATGACTGCATCATAGCAGCATAATCACAGCATCATCACAGAATCATCACAGCATCATCATAAGGTCATCACAGCATCATCACTACGTCATCAGATTGTAATCACAGCATCATCACAGTGTCCTCACTGAATCATCACTGCACCATCACTGCACCATCACAGCATCATCTCAGCATCATCATGGCATCATTACTGCATCATCACTGCTTACTCACTGCATCATCACAGCATCATCTCAGCATCATCACAGAATCATTTCTGCATAATCATTGCATTTTCACAGCGTCATCACAGTATCATCACTGCATCATCACAGTGTCATCACAGCATCATCAAAGCATCACGACAGCGTCATCTCACCATCACGACAGCGTCATCAAAGCATCATCACTGCATCATCACAGCATCATCTCAGCATCATCACAGAATCATTTCTGCATAATCACTGCATCATCATAGTGTCATCACAGTATATTCACTGCATCATCACATCATCACAGTGTCATCACAGAATCATCACTGAATCATCCAAGCATCATCCAAGCATCATCACAGCACCACCAATGCATCATCACAGTATCATCACTGCATCATCACTGCATCATCACCGCATCATCACATCATCAACACTGCATCATTGCTGCATCATCACATCATTGTCACAGTATCATCAAAATATCATCACAGCATCATCACACCATCATAACAACATCATCACAGCGTCATCACAGTATCGTAAATGCATCATCACAGAATCATCACTGAATCATCATAGCATCTTCATATCATCATCACAATATCATCACAGCATCATCACTGCATCATCACAGCATCATCACTGCATAATCACTGCATCATCACCACATCATCACAGCATCATCACTGCATAATCACTGCATCATCACAGCATCATCACATCGTCATCAAAACATCATTACAAGTATCAACACAACATAATCACAGTGTCATCACAGCATCATCATTGCATCCTTACTGCATGATCACAGCATCTCCGCATCGTAATCACATCATCATCACTGACTCCTCACTGAATCATCACTGTACCATCACTGCATCATCAGAGCATAATCTGAGCATAATCTCAGCATAATCACAGCATCATCACAGAATCATCACAGCATCATTACTGCATCATCACAGCATCTTTGCATCGTCATCAGAGCATCACCACTGCATCATCACTACATCATCACATCATCATCACAGCATTTTAGCTACATAATCACAGAATCATCATAGCGTAACGACAGCATCATCACAACATCATTACAGCATCATCACAGCGTCATCGTAACATCATGACTGTATCATCACAGCATCATCACAGCATCACCGCAGCGTCATCACTGCATCATCACAGCATCATCACAGCATCATCACGGCATCGTTACAGCATCGTCATATCATCATAACTGCATCATCACAACAACATAACAAAATCATCAAAGCATCGTCACAGCATCATCACCGCGTCATCACAGCGTCATAACTGCATCGTCACTGCATCTAAACTGCATCATCACAAAATCATCACAGCTTCATCACTGCAGCATCACAGCATCATCAAAGCATCATCGCAGCATCATCACATCATCATCACTGCATCATCACAGAATCATTACTGTTTACTCACTGCGGCATCACAGCATTATCACGGTGTCATAACTGCATCATCACTGCACCATTACTGCATCATCACAGTGTCATCTCAGCATCATCACAGCATCATTACTGCCTAATCATTGCATTATCACAACGTCATCACAGTATCATCAGTGCATCATCACAGCATCATTACTGCATCATCACATCATCATCACAGAATCACGATAGTGTCATCACAGCGTCATCACTGCATCATCACAGCGTCATCTCAGCATCATCAGAGACTCATCACAGCGTCATCACTGCATCATCACTGCATCACCACAGTATCATCACAGCATCATCACAAAATTATAAGAGCGTCATCACAGAGTTATTACTGCATCATCACAGCATCAATAGAGCATCATCACAGCGTCATCACAGCGTTATCACAGCGTCATCACAGCATCATCACAGCATCACGACATCATCATCACAGCTTCACGACAGTGTCATGAGAGCGTCTTCACAGCATCATCACTACATCATCACAGCATCATCACTGCGTCATCAGAGCATCATCACAAAATCATCACAGCGTCATTACTGCATCATCACTGCATCATCACAGCGTCATCACCGCATCATCACTGCATTGTCACAACATCATGGCGTCATAATTGCATCATAACAGCATGATCAAAGCATCATCACAGCGTCATCACAGCGTCATAACTGCATAAACACTGCATCATCAAAGAACCATCACAGCATCATCACAGCGTCATAACAGCATCATCAGAGCATCATCACATCGTCATCACATCGTCATCAAAGAATCTTCACAGCATCATCGCTATGTCATCATAGCATCATCATAATATTATCACAGCTTCATCACAGCGTCATAACAACATCATCACTGCATCATCACAGCATCATCATTATTGCATCATGACTGCATCATTACAGCATCATCAGAGCAGAATCAGTGCGTCGTCACAGCATCATTACTGCATCACCACATCATCACTGTGTTATCGCAGCGTCATCACAGCATCATCACAACATCATCACAGAATCATCACAGCATCATTGCAGCATCATCACATCATCATCACAGCGTCATCACAACATCATCGTAGCATCATCATGCATCATCACAGCATCATTACTGCATCATCACAGCATCATCACTGCATCATCACTGAATAATCACAGCATCATCACTGCATCATCACGGCATCGTTACAGCATCGTCATATCATCATAACTGCATCATCACAACAACATAACAAAATCATCATAGCATCATCACTGCATAATCACAGTGTCATAACAGCATCATTACAACACCATGACTACGTCATCACAGCATCACGACAGCGTCATTACAGTGTCATCACAGCATCATCACTGCATTATCACAACATCATCACAACATCATCACTGCGTCATCAGAGCGTCATCACTACATAATCACTTCTTACTCAGTGAATCATCACTGCATCATCACATCATCACAGCATCATCTCAGCATAATCACAGTATCATCACAGCGTCATCACTACATCATCAATGCATCATCACTGCATCATCACAGCATCATCACTGCATCATCACAGCATCATCAGAGCATCATCACAGCATCATCACAACATCATCACAGAGTCATCACAGCATCATCACTGCATAATCACTGCATCATCACAGCATCCTCACAGCATCAATACAGCGTCATCACAACGTCAACAATGAATCATTACAGCATCATCTCAGTATAGTCACAGCATAATCACTGCATCATCACTGCATCATCATATCGTCATCACTGCATCATCACTGCATCATCACAGCACCATCACAGCATCATTACTTCAGAATCACTGCATCATCACATCATCATCGCATAGTCATCACAGCGTCATCACTGCATCATCACAGCATCATCACAGCATCATTACTGCAGAATCACTGCATCATCACAGCATCCTCACAGCAACATCGCAGCATCATCACAGCATCATCGCATCATCATCACAGTGTCATGACAGCATCATCACTGCATAATCACCGCATAATCACAGCATCATCACAGCATAATCACAGTATCATCACAGCGTCATCACTACATCATCACTGCATCATCACAGAATCATCACTGCGTCATCACAGCATCATCAGAGCATCATCACAGCATCATCACAGCATAATCACAGTATCATCACAGCATCATCACTACATCATCACTGCATCATCACAGAATCATCACTGCGTCATCACAGCATCATCAGAGCATCATCACAGCATCATCACATCATCATCTCAGCATCATTACTGCTTACTCACTGCATCATCATAGCATCATCACATCATCATCACAACATCATCAGTTTCATGTCAGCATCATCACTGCATAATCACTGCATCATCACAGCATCCTCACAGCATCAACACAGCGTCATCACAGCGTCATCAATGCATCATTACAGCATCATCTCAGTATAGTCACAGAATTATTACAGCATAATCACTGCATCATCATATCATCACTGCATCATCACTGCATCATCACAGCACCATCACAGCATCATTACTTCAGATTCACTGCATCATCACAGCATCCTCACAGCAACATCGCAGCATCATCACAGCATCATCACACTGTCATGACAGCATCATCACTGCATAATCACTGCATAATCTCCGCATAATCACAGCATCATCACATCATCATCACAATATCATCACAGCGTCATCACTACACATCACTGCATCATCACTACATCATCACAGCATCATCACTTCGTCATCATCAGAGCATCATCACAGCATCATCACTGCATCCTCACTGCATCATGAGTGCATCATCATCACAGCATCATAACTGCATCATCAAAGCATCATCTCGGCATAATCACAATGTCATAAATACATCATCACTCCATCATCACAGCATTATCACATCATCATCACAACGTTTTCAGTGTCATCACAGCATCATAACAACGTCATCAAACTGTCATCACAGCATCATCACCAAATCATCACAGAATCATCACAGCATCATTACTGCATCATCACAGCATCTTTGCATCGTCATCAGAGCATCACCACTGCATCATCACATCATCATCTCAGCATCATCACAGCATCATTACTGCTTACTCACTGCATCATCACAGCGTCATGACAGTGTCATCACTGCATCATAACATCATAGCTTCATCATCAGAACATTATCACAGCATCATCACTGCATCATCACATCATCATTATAGCATCTTCACTGTCATCAATACATCATCACAGCATCATCACATCATTATCACAGCATCATCAGTGTCATCTCAGCATCATCACTGCATCATGACTGCATCATAGCAGCATAATCACAGCATCATCACAGAATCATCACAGCATCATCATAAGGTCATCACAGCATCATCACTACGTCATCAGATTGTAATCACAGCATCATCACAGTGTCCTCACTGAATCATCACTGCACCATCACTGCACCATCACAGCATCATCTCAGCATCATCATGGCATCATTACTGCATCATCACTGCTTACTCACTGCATCATCACAGCATCATCTCAGCATCATCACAGAATCATTTCTGCATAATCATTGCATTTTCACAGCGTCATCACAGTATCATCACTGCATCATCACAGTGTCATCACAGCATCATCAAAGCATCACGACAGCGTCATCTCACCATCACGACAGCGTCATCAAAGCATCATCACTGCATCATCACAGCATCATCTCAGCATCATCACAGAATCATTTCTGCATAATCACTGCATCATCATAGTGTCATCACAGTATATTCACTGCATCATCACATCATCACAGTGTCATCACAGAATCATCACTGAATCATCCAAGCATCATCCAAGCATCATCACAGCACCACCAATGCATCATCACAGTATCATCACTGCATCATCACTGCATCATCACCGCATCATCACATCATCAACACTGCATCATTGCTGCATCATCACATCATTGTCACAGTATCATCAAAATATCATCACAGCATCATCACACCATCATAACAACATCATCACAGCGTCATCACAGTATCGTAAATGCATCATCACAGAATCATCACTGAATCATCATAGCATCTTCATATCATCATCACAATATCATCACAGCATCATCACTGCATCATCACAGCATCATCACTGCATAATCACTGCATCATCACCACATCATCACAGCATCATCACTGCATAATCACTGCATCATCACAGCATCATCACATCGTCATCAAAACATCATTACAAGTATCAACACAACATAATCACAGTGTCATCACAGCATCATCATTGCATCCTTACTGCATGATCACAGCATCTCCGCATCGTAATCACATCATCATCACTGACTCCTCACTGAATCATCACTGTACCATCACTGCATCATCAGAGCATAATCTGAGCATAATCTCAGCATAATCACAGCATCATCACAGAATCATCACAGCATCATTACTGCATCATCACAGCATCTTTGCATCGTCATCAGAGCATCACCACTGCATCATCACTACATCATCACATCATCATCACAGCATTTTAGCTACATAATCACAGAATCATCATAGCGTAACGACAGCATCATCACAACATCATTACAGCATCATCACAGCGTCATCGTAACATCATGACTGTATCATCACAGCATCATCACAGCATCACCGCAGCGTCATCACTGCATCATCACAGCATCATCACAGCATCATCACGGCATCGTTACAGCATCGTCATATCATCATAACTGCATCATCACAACAACATAACAAAATCATCAAAGCATCGTCACAGCATCATCACCGCGTCATCACAGCGTCATAACTGCATCGTCACTGCATCTAAACTGCATCATCACAAAATCATCACAGCTTCATCACTGCAGCATCACAGCATCATCAAAGCATCATCGCAGCATCATCACATCATCATCACTGCATCATCACAGAATCATTACTGTTTACTCACTGCGGCATCACAGCATTATCACGGTGTCATAACTGCATCATCACTGCACCATTACTGCATCATCACAGTGTCATCTCAGCATCATCACAGCATCATTACTGCCTAATCATTGCATTATCACAACGTCATCACAGTATCATCAGTGCATCATCACAGCATCATTACTGCATCATCACATCATCATCACAGAATCACGATAGTGTCATCACAGCGTCATCACTGCATCATCACAGCGTCATCTCAGCATCATCAGAGACTCATCACAGCGTCATCACTGCATCATCACTGCATCATCACAAAATTATAAGAGCGTCATCACAGCGTTATTACTGCATCATCACAGCATCACGACATCATCATCACAGCTTCACGACAGTGTCATGAGAGCGTCTTCACAGCATCATCACTACATCATCACAGCATCATCACTGCGTCATCAGAGCATCATCACAAAATCATCACAGCGTCATTACTGCATCATCACTGCATCATCACAGCGTCATCACCGCATCATCACTGCATTGTCACAACATCATGGCGTCATAATAACTGCATCATAACAGCATGATCAAAGCATCATCACAGCGTCATCACAGCGTCATAACTGCATAAACACTGCATCATCAAAGAACCATCACAACATCATCACAGCGTCATAACAGCATCATCAGAGCATCATCACATCGTCATCACATCGTCATCAAAGAATCTTCACAGCATCATCGCTATGTCATCATAGCATCATCATAATATTATCACAGCTTCATCACAGCGTCATAACAACATCATCACTGCATCATCACAGCATCATCATTATTGCATCATGACTGCATCATTACAGCATCATCAGAGCAGAATCAGTGCGTCGTCACAGCATCATTACTGCATCACCACATCACCACTGTGTTATCGCAGCGTCATCACAGCATCATCACAACATCATCACAGAATCATCACAGCATCATTGCAGCATCATCACATCATCATCACAGCGTCATCACAACATCATCGTAGCATCATCATGCATCATCACAGCATCATTACTGCATCATCACAGCATCATCACAGCATCATCACTGAATAATCACAGCATCATCACTGCATCATCACGGCATCGTTACAGCATCGTCATATCATCATAACTGCATCATCACAACAACATAACAAAATCATCAAAGCATCATCACAGCATCATCACCGCGTCATCACAGCGTCATAACTGCATCGTCACTGCATCTAAACTGCATCATCACAAAATCATCACTGCATCACATCATAATCACAACATCATCAAAGCGTCATCACAGCATCATCACTGCGTTATCACAGCATCATCTCAGCATCATCACAGTATCATTACTGCTTATTCACTGCATCATCACAACATCATCACAGCGTCATTACAGTGTCATAAATGCATCATCACAGTGTCATCAAAGCGTCCTAACTGCATAATCACTGCATCATCGCAGCTTCATCACAGCATCATGACAGCGTCATCACAGCATCAAAAATGCATAATCACTTCATCCTCACATCATCATCATAGCATCATAGCTGCATAATCATAGAGTCATCACAGCATCATCACTACATCATCAAATTGTCATCACTGTATCATCACAGCATCATCATAGCATCATCACTGCATAATCACAGTGTCATAACAGCATCATTACAACACCATGACTACGTCATCACAGCATCACGACAGCGTCATTACAGTGTCATCACAGCATCATCACTGCATTATCACAACATCATCACAACATCATCACTGCGTCATCAGAGCGTCATCACTACATAATCACTTCTTACTCAGTGAATCATCACTGCATCATCACATCATCACAGCATCATCTCAGCATAATCACAGTATCATCACAGCGTCATCACTACATCATCAATGCATCATCACTGCATCATCACAGCATCATCACAGCATCCTCACAGCATCAATACAGCGTCATCACAACGTCAACAATGCATCATCACAGCATCATCACTGCATAATCACTGCATCATCATATCGTCATCACTGCATCATCACTGCATCATCACAGCACCATCACAGCATCATTACTTCAGAATCACTGCATCATCACAGCATCATAGCTGCATAATCACAGCATCATCACATCATCATCGCATAGTCATCACAGCGTCATCACTGCATCATCACAGCATCATCACAGCATCATTACTGCAGAATCACTGCATCATCACAGCATCCTCACAGCAACATCGCAGCATCACAGCATCATCGCATCATCATCACAGTGTCATGACAGCATCATCACTGCATAATCACCGCATAATCACAGCATCATCACAGCATAATCACAGTATCATCACAGCGTCATCACTACATCATCACTGCATCATCACAGAATCATCACTGCGTCATCACAGCATCATCAGAGCATCATCACAGCATCATCATAGCATCATCACATCATCATCACAACATCATCAGTTTCATGTCAGCATCATCACTGCATCATCACAGCATCCTCACAGCATCAACACAGCGTCATCACAGCGTCATCAATGCATCATTACAGCATCATCTCAGTATAGTCACAGAATTATTACAGCATAATCACTGCATCATCATATCATCACTGCATCATCACTGCATCATCACAGCGCCATCACAGCATCATTACTTCAGATTCACTGCATCATCACAGCATCCTCACAGCAACATCGCAGCATCATCACAGCATCATCACACTGTCATGACAGCATCATCACTGCATAATCACTGCATAATCTCCGCATAATCACAGCATCATCACATCATCATCACAATATCATCACAGCGTCATCACTACACATCACTGCATCATCACTACATCATCACAGCATCATCACTTCGTCATCATCAGAGCATCATCACAGCATCATCACTGCATCCTCACTGCATCATGAGTGCATCATCATCACAGCATCATAACTGCATCATCAAAGCATCATCTCGGCATAATCACAATGTCATAAATACATCATCACTCCATCATCACAGCATTATCACATCATCATCACAACGTTTTCAGTGTCATCACAGCATCATAACAACGTCATCAAACTGTCATCACAGCATCATCACCAAATCATCACAGAATCATCACAGCATCATTACTGCATCATCACAGCATCTTTGCATCGTCATCAGAGCATCACCACTGCATCATCACATCATCATCTCAGCATCATCACAGCATCATTACTGCTTACTCACTGCATCATCACAGCGTCATGACAGTGTCATCACTGCATCATAACATCATAGCTTCATCATCAGAACATTATCACAGCATCATCACTGCATCATCACATCATCATTATAGCATCTTCACTGTCATCAATACATCATCACAGCATCATCACATCATTATCACAGCATCATCAGTGTCATCTCAGCGTCATCACTGCATCATGACTGCATCATAGCAGCATAATCACAGCATCATCACAGAATCATCACAGCATCATCATAAGGTCATCACAGCATCATCACTACGTCATCAGATTGTAATCACAGCATCATCACAGTGTCCTCACTGAATCATCACTGCACCATCACTGCACCATCACAGCATCATCTCAGCATCATCATGGCATCATTACTGCATCATCACTGCTTACTCACTGCATCATCACAGCATCATCTCAGCATCATCACAGAATCATTTCTGCATAATCATTGCATTTTCACAGCGTCATCACAGTATCATCACTGCATCATCACAGTGTCATCACAGCATCATCAAAGCATCACGACAGCGTCATCTCACCATCACGACAGCGTCATCAAAGCATCATCACTGCATCATAACAACATCATCTCAGCATCATCACAGAATCATTTCTGCATAATCACTGCATCATCATAGTGTCATCACAGTATATTCACTGCATCATCACATCATCACAGTGTCATCACAGAATCATCACTGAATCATCCAAGCATCATCCAAGCATCATCACAGCACCACCAATGCATCATCACAGTATCATCACTGCATAATCACTGCATCATCACCGCATCATCACATCATCAACACTGCATCATTGCTGCATCATCACATCATTGTCACAGTATCATCAAAATATCATCACAGCATCATCACACCATCATAACAACATCATCACAGCGTCATCACAGTATCGTAAATGCATCATCACAGAATCATCACTGAATCATCATAGCATCTTCATATCATCATCACAATATCATCACAGCATCATCACTGCATCATCACAGCATCATCACATCGTCATCAAAACATCATTACAAGTATCAACACAACATAATCACAGTGTCATCACAGCATCATCATTGCATCCTTACTGCATGATCACAGCATCTCCGCATCGTAATCACATCATCATCACTGACTCCTCACTGAATCATCACTGTACCATCACTGCATCATCAGAGCATAATCTGAGCATAATCTCAGCATAATCACAGCATCATCACAGAATCATCACAGCATCATTACTGCATCATCACAGCATCTTTGCATCGTCATCAGAGCATCACCACTGCATCATCTCTACATCATCACATCATCATCATAGCATTTTAGCTACATAATCACAGAATCATCATAGCGTAACGACAGCATCATCACAGCGTCATCGTAACATCATGACTGTATCATCACAGCATCATCACAGCATCACCGCAGCGTCATCACTGCATCATCACAGCATCATCACAGCATCATCACGGCATCGTTACAGCATCGTCATATCATCATAACTGCATCATCACAACAACATAACAAAATCATCAAAGCATCGTCACAGCATCATCACCGCGTCATCACAGCGTCATAACTGCATCGTCACTGCATCTAAACTGCATCATCACAAAATCATCACAGCTTCATCACTGCAGCATCACAGCATCATCAAAGCATCATCGCAGCATCATCACATCATCATCACTGCATCATCACAGAATCATTACTGTTTACTCACTGCGGCATCACAGCATTATCACGGTGTCATAACTGCATCATCACTGCACCATTACTGCATCATCACAGTGTCATCTCAGCATCATCACAGCATCATTACTGCCTAATCATTGCATTATCACAACGTCATCACAGTATCATCAGTGCATCATCACAGCATCATTACTGCATCATCACATCATCATCACAGAATCACGATAGTGTCATCACAGCGTCATCACTGCATCATCACAGCGTCATCTCAGCATCATCAGAGACTCATCACAGCGTCATCACTGCATCATCACTGCATCACCACAGTATCATCACAGCATCATCACAAAATTATAAGAGCGTCATCACAGCGTTATTACTGCATCATCACAGCATCAATAGAGCATCATCACAGCGTCATCACAGCGTTATCACAGCGTCATCACAGCATCACGACATCATCATCACAGCTTCACGACAGTGTCATGAGAGCGTCTTCACAGCATCATCACTACATCATCACAGCATCATCACTGCGTCATCAGAGCATCATCACAAAATCATCACAGCGTCATTACTGCATCATCACTGCATCATCACAGCGTCATCACCGCATCATCACTGCATTGTCACAACATCATGGCGTCATAATAACTGCATCATAACAGCATGATCAAAGCATCATCACAGCGTCATCACAGCGTCATAACTGCATAAACACTGCATCATCAAAGAACCATCACAGCATCATCACAGCGTCATAACAGCATCATCAGAGCATCATCACATCGTCATCACATCGTCATCAAAGAATCTTCACAGCATCATCGCTATGTCATCATAGCATCATCATAATATTATCACAGCTTCATCACAGCGTCATAACAACATCATCACTGCATCATCACAGCATCATCATTATTGCGTCATGACTGCATCATTACAGCATCATCAGAGCAGAATCAGTGCGTCGTCACAGCATCATTACTGCATCACCACATCACCACTGTGTTATCGCAGCGTCATCACAGCATCATCACAACATCATCACAGAATCATCACAGCATCATTGCAGCATCATCACATCATCATCACAGCGTCATCACAACATCATCGTAGCATCATCATGCATCATCACAGCATCATCACTGCATCATCACTGAATAATCACAGCATCATCACTGCATCATCACGGCATCATTACAGCATCGTCATATCATCATAACTGCATCATCACAACAACATAACAAAATCATCAAAGCATCATCACAGCATCATCACCGCGTCATCACAGCATCATAACTGCATCGTCACTGCATCTAAACTGCATCATCAAAAAATCATCACTGCATCACATCATAATCACAACATCATCAAAGCGTCATCACAGCATCATCACTGCGTTATCACAGCATCATCTCAGCATCATCACAGTATCATTACTGCTTATTCACTGCATCATCACAACATCATCACAGCGTCATTACAGTGTCATAAATGCATCATCACAGTGTCATCAAAGCGTCCTAACTGCATAATCACTGCATCATCGCAGCTTCATCACAGCATCATGACAGCGTCATCACAGCATCAAAAATGCATAATCACTTCATCCTCACATCATCATCATAGCATCATAGCTGCATAATCATAGAGTCATCACAGCATCATCACTACATCATCAAATTGTCATCACTGTATCATCACAGCATCATCATAGCATCATCACTGCATAATCACAGTGTCATAACAGCATCATTACAACACCATGACTACGTCATCACAGCATCACGACAGCGTCATTACAGTGTCATCACAGCATCATCACTGCATTATCACAACATCATCACAACATCATCACTGCGTCATCAGAGCGTCATCACTACATCATCACTTCTTACTCAGTGAATCATCACTGCATCATCACATCATCACAGCATCATCTCAGCATAATCACA
The DNA here is from genome assembly GCA_963989345.1 of Clangula hyemalis. The sequence continues at coordinate 237,872 of CAXDIO010000032.1, read as the reverse complement.
GTATCATCACAGCGTCATCACTACATCATCACAGCATCATCACAACATCATCACAGAGTCATCACAGCATCATCACTGCATAATCACTGCATCATCACAGCATCCTCACAGCATCAATACAGCGTCATCACAACGTCAACAATGCATCATTACAGCATCATCTCAGTATAGTCACAGCATAATCACTGCATCATCACTGCATCATCACTACATCATCACAGCATCATCACTTCGTCATCATCAGAGCATCATCACAGCATCATCACTGCATCCTCACTGCATCATGAGTGCATCATCATCACAGCATCATAACTGCATCATCAAAGCATCATCTCGGCATAATCACAATGTCATAAATACATCATCACTCCATCATCACAGCATTATCACATCATCATCACAACGTTTTCAGTGTCATCACAGCATCATAACAACGTCATCAAACTGTCATCACAGCATCATCACCAAATCATCACAGAATCATCACAGCATCATTACTGCATCATCACAGCATCTTTGCATCGTCATCAGAGCATCACCACTGCATCATCACATCATCATCTCAGCATCATCACAGCATCATTACTGCTTACTCACTGCATCATCACAGCGTCATGACAGTGTCATCACTGCATCATAACATCATAGCTTCATCATCAGAACATTATCACAGCATCATCACTGCATCATCACATCATCATTATAGCATCTTCACTGTCATCAATACATCATCACAGCATCATCACATCATTATCACAGCATCATCAGTGTCATCTCAGCATCATCACTGCATCATGACTGCATCATAGCAGCATAATCACAGCATCATCACAGAATCATCACAGCATCATCATAAGGTCATCACAGCATCATCACTACGTCATCAGATTGTAATCACAGCATCATCACAGTGTCCTCACTGAATCATCACTGCACCATCACTGCACCATCACAGCATCATCTCAGCATCATCATGGCATCATTACTGCATCATCACTGCTTACTCACTGCATCATCACAGCATCATCTCAGCATCATCACAGAATCATTTCTGCATAATCATTGCATTTTCACAGCGTCATCACAGTATCATCACTGCATCATCACAGTGTCATCACAGCATCATCAAAGCATCACGACAGCGTCATCTCACCATCACGACAGCGTCATCAAAGCATCATCACTGCATCATAACAACATCATCTCAGCATCATCACAGAATCATTTCTGCATAATCACTGCATCATCATAGTGTCATCACAGTATATTCACTGCATCATCACATCATCACAGTGTCATCACAGAATCATCACTGAATCATCCAAGCATCATCCAAGCATCATCACAGCACCACCAATGCATCATCACAGTATCATCACTGCATAATCACTGCATCATCACCGCATCATCACATCATCAACACTGCATCATTGCTGCATCATCACATCATTGTCACAGTATCATCAAAATATCATCACAGCATCATCACACCATCATAACAACATCATCACAGCGTCATCACAGTATCGTAAATGCATCATCACAGAATCATCACTGAATCATCATAGCATCTTCATATCATCATCACAATATCATCACAGCATCATCACTGCATCATCACAGCATCATCACATCGTCATCAAAACATCATTACAAGTATCAACACAACATAATCACAGTGTCATCACAGCATCATCATTGCATCCTTACTGCATGATCACAGCATCTCCGCATCGTAATCACATCATCATCACTGACTCCTCACTGAATCATCACTGTACCATCACTGCATCATCAGAGCATAATCTGAGCATAATCTCAGCATAATCACAGCATCATCACAGAATCATCACAGCATCATTACTGCATCATCACAGCATCTTTGCATCGTCATCAGAGCATCACCACTGCATCATCTCTACATCATCACATCATCATCATAGCATTTTAGCTACATAATCACAGAATCATCATAGCGTAACGACAGCATCATCACAGCGTCATCGTAACATCATGACTGTATCATCACAGCATCATCACAGCATCACCGCAGCGTCATCACTGCATCATCACAGCATCATCACAGCATCATCACGGCATCGTTACAGCATCGTCATATCATCATAACTGCATCATCACAACAACATAACAAAATCATCAAAGCATCGTCACAGCATCATCACCGCGTCATCACAGCGTCATAACTGCATCGTCACTGCATCTAAACTGCATCATCACAAAATCATCACAGCTTCATCACTGCAGCATCACAGCATCATCAAAGCATCATCGCAGCATCATCACATCATCATCACTGCATCATCACAGAATCATTACTGTTTACTCACTGCGGCATCACAGCATTATCACGGTGTCATAACTGCATCATCACTGCACCATTACTGCATCATCACAGTGTCATCTCAGCATCATCACAGCATCATTACTGCCTAATCATTGCATTATCACAACGTCATCACAGTATCATCAGTGCATCATCACAGCATCATTACTGCATCATCACATCATCATCACAGAATCACGATAGTGTCATCACAGCGTCATCACTGCATCATCACAGCGTCATCTCAGCATCATCAGAGACTCATCACAGCGTCATCACTGCATCATCACTGCATCACCACAGTATCATCACAGCATCATCACAAAATTATAAGAGCGTCATCACAGCGTTATTACTGCATCATCACAGCATCAATAGAGCATCATCACAGCGTCATCACAGCGTTATCACAGCGTCATCACAGCATCACGACATCATCATCACAGCTTCACGACAGTGTCATGAGAGCGTCTTCACAGCATCATCACTACATCATCACAGCATCATCACTGCGTCATCAGAGCATCATCACAAAATCATCACAGCGTCATTACTGCATCATCACTGCATCATCACAGCGTCATCACCGCATCATCACTGCATTGTCACAACTTCATGGCGTCATAATAACTGCATCATAACAGCATGATCAAAGCATCATCACAGCGTCATCACAGCGTCATAACTGCATAAACACTGCATCATCAAAGAACCATCACAGCATCATCACAGCGTCATAACAGCATCATCAGAGCATCATCACATCGTCATCACATCGTCATCAAAGAATCTTCACAGCATCATCGCTATGTCATCATAGCATCATCATAATATTATCACAGCTTCATCACAGCGTCATAACAACATCATCACTGCATCATCACAGCATCATCATTATTGCGTCATGACTGCATCATTACAGCATCATCAGAGCAGAATCAGTGCGTCGTCACAGCATCATTACTGCATCACCACATCACCACTGTGTTATCGCAGCGTCATCACAGCATCATCACAACATCATCACAGAATCATCACAGCATCATTGCAGCATCATCACATCATCATCACAGCGTCATCACAACATCATCGTAGCATCATCATGCATCATCACAGCATCATCACTGCATCATCACTGAATAATCACAGCATCATCACTGCATCATCACGGCATCATTACAGCATCGTCATATCATCATAACTGCATCATCACAACAACATAACAAAATCATCAAAGCATCATCACAGCATCATCACCGCGTCATCACAGCGTCATAACTGCATCGTCACTGCATCTAAACTGCATCATCAAAAAATCATCACTGCATCACATCATAATCACAACATCATCAAAGCGTCATCACAGCATCATCACTGCGTTATCACAGCATCATCTCAGCATCATCACAGTATCATTACTGCTTATTCACTGCATCATCACAACATCATCACAGCGTCATTACAGTGTCATAAATGCATCATCACAGTGTCATCAAAGCGTCCTAACTGCATAATCACTGCATCATCGCAGCTTCATCACAGCATCATGACAGCGTCATCACAGCATCAAAAATGCATAATCACTTCATCCTCACATCATCATCATAGCATCATAGCTGCATAATCATAGAGTCATCACAGCATCATCACTACATCATCAAATTGTCATCACTGTATCATCACAGCATCATCATAGCATCATCACTGCATAATCACAGTGTCATAACAGCATCATTACAACACCATGACTACGTCATCACAGCATCACGACAGCGTCATTACAGTGTCATCACAGCATCATCACTGCATTATCACAACATCATCACAACATCATCACTGCGTCATCAGAGCGTCATCACTACATCATCACTTCTTACTCAGTGAATCATCACTGCATCATCACATCATCACAGCATCATCTCAGCATAATCACAGTATCATCACAGCGTCATCACTACATCATCACAGCATCATCACAACATCATCACAGAGTCATCACAGCATCATCACTGCATAATCACTGCATCATCACAGCATCCTCACAGCATCAATACAGCGTCATCACAACGTCAACAATGCATCATTACAGCATCATCTCAGTATAGTCACAGCATAATCACTGCATAATCACTGCATCATCATATCATCATCACTGCATCATCACAGCACCATCACAGCATCATTACTGCAGAATCACTGCATCATCACAGCATCATAGCTGCATAATCACAGCATCATCACATCATCATCGCATAGTCATCACAGCGTCATCACTGCATCATCACAGCATCATCACAGCATCATTACTGCAGAATCACTGCATCATCACAGCATCCTCACAGCAACATCGCAGCATCATCACAGCATCATCGCATCATCATCACAACATCATCACAGTGTCATGACAGCATCATCACTGCATAATCACCGCATAATCACAGCATCATCACAGCATAATCACAGTATCATCACAGCGTCATCACTACATCATCACTGCATCATCACAGAATCATCACTGCGTCATCACAGCATCATCAGAGCATCATCACAGCATCATCAGAGCATCATCTCAGCATCATTACTGCTTACTCACTGCTTCATCATAGCATCATCACATCATCATCACAACATCATCAGTTTCATGTCAGCATCATCACTGCATAATCACTGCATCATCACAGCATCCTCACAGCATCAACACAGCGTCATCACAGCGTCATCAATGCATCATTACAGCATCATCTCAGTATAGTCACAGAATTATTACAGCATAATCACTGCATCATCATATCATCACTGCATCATCACTGCATCATCACTGCATCATCACAGCACCATCACAGCATCATTACTTCAGAATCACTGCATCATCACAGCATCCTCACAGCAACATCGCAGCATCATCACAGCATCATCACACTGTCATGACAGCATCATCACTGCATAATCACTGCATAATCTCCGCATAATCACAGCATCATCACATCATCATCACAATATCATCACAGCGTCATCACTACACATCACTGCATCATCACTACATCATCACAGCATCATCACTTCGTCATCATCAGAGCATCATCACAGCATCATCACTGCATCCTCACTGCATCATGAGTGCATCATCATCACAGCATCATAACTGCATCATCAAAGCATCATCTCGGCATAATCACAATGTCATAAATACATCATCACTCCATCATCACAGCATTATCACATCATCATCACAACGTTTTCAGTGTCATCACAGCATCATAACAACGTCATCAAACTGTCATCACAGCATCATCACCAAATCATCACAGAATCATCACAGCATCATTACTGCATCATCACAGCATCTTTGCATCGTCATCAGAGCATCACCACTGCATCATCACATCATCATCTCAGCATCATCACAGCATCATTACTGCTTACTCACTGCATCATCACAGCGTCATGACAGTGTCATCACTGCATCATAACATCATAGCTTCATCATCAGAACATTATCACAGCATCATCACTGCATCATCACATCATCATTATAGCATCTTCACTGTCATCAATACATCATCACAGCATCATCACATCATTATCACAGCATCATCAGTGTCATCTCAGCATCATCACTGCATCATGACTGCATCATAGCAGCATAATCACAGTATCATCACAGAATCATCACAGCATCATCATAAGGTCATCACAGCATCATCACTACGTCATCAGATTGTAATCACAGCATCATCACAGTGTCCTCACTGAATCATCACTGCACCATCACTGCAACATCACAGCATCATCTCAGCATCATCATGGCATCATTACTGCATCATCACTGCTTACTCACTGCATCATCACAGCATCATCTCAGCATCATTACAGAATCATTTCTGCATAATCATTGCATTTTCACAGCGTCATCACAGTATCATCACTGCATCATCACAGTGTCATCACAGCATCATCAAAGCATCACGACAGCGTCATCTCACCATCACGACAGCGTCATCAAAGCATCATCACTGCATCATAACAACATCATCTCAGCATCATCACAGAATCATTTCTGCATAATCACTGCATCATCATAGTGTCATCACAGTATATTCACTGCATCATCACATCATCACAGTGTCATCACAGAATCATCACTGAATCATCCAAGCATCATCCAAGCATCATCACAGCACCACCAATGCATCATCACAGTATCATCACTGCATCATCACTGCATCATCACCGCATCATCACATCATCAACACTGCATCATTGCTGCATCATCACATCATTGTCACAGTATCATCAAAATATCATCACAGCATCATCACACCATCATAACAACATCATCACAGCGTCATCACAGTATCGTAAATGCATCATCACAGAATCATCACTGAATCATCATAGCATCTTCATATCATCATCACAATATCATCACAGCATCATCACTGCATCATCACAGCATCATCACTGCATAATCACTGCATCATCACCACATCATCACAGCATCATCACTGCATAATCACTGCATCATCACAGCATCATCACATCGTCATCAAAACATCATTACAAGTATCAACACAACATAATCACAGTGTCATCACAGCATCATCATTGCATCCTTACTGCATGATCACAGCATCTCCGCATCGTAATCACATCATCATCACTGACTCCTCACTGAATCATCACTGTACCATCACTGCATCATCAGAGCATAATCTGAGCATAATCTCAGCATAATCACAGCATCATCACAGAATCATCACAGCATCATTACTGCATCATCACAGCATCTTTGCATCGTCATCAGAGCATCACCACTGCATCATCACTACATCATCACATCATCATCACAGCATTTTAGCTACATAATCACAGAATCATCATAGCGTAACGACAGCATCATCACAACATCATTACAGCATCATCACAGCGTCATCGTAACATCATGACTGTATCATCACAGCATCATCACAGCATCACCGCAGCGTCATCACTGCATCATCACAGCATCATCACAGCATCATCACGGCATCGTTACAGCATCGTCATATCATCATAACTGCATCATCACAACAACATAACAAAATCATCAAAGCATCGTCACAGCATCATCACCGCGTCATCACAGCGTCATAACTGCATCGTCACTGCATCTAAACTGCATCATCACAAAATCATCACAGCTTCATCACTGCAGCATCACAGTATCATCAAAGCATCATCGCAGCATCATCACATCATCATCACTGCATCATCACAGAATCATTACTGTTTACTCACTGCGGCATCACAGCATTATCACGGTGTCATAACTGCATCATCACTGCACCATTACTGCATCATCACAGTGTCATCTCAGCATCATCACAGCATCATTACTGCCTAATCATTGCATTATCACAACGTCATCACAGTATCATCAGTGCATCATCACAGCATCATTACTGCATCATCACATCATCATCACAGAATCACGATAGTGTCATCACAGCGTCATCACTGCATCATCACAGCGTCATCTCAGCATCATCAGAGACTCATCACAGCGTCATCACTGCATCATCACTGCATCACCACAGTATCATCACAGCATCATCACAAAATTATAAGAGCGTCATCACAGCGTTATTACTGCATCATCACAGCATCAATAGAGCATCATCACAGCGTCATCACAGCGTTATCACAGCGTCATCACAGCATCATCACAGCATCACGACATCATCATCACAGCTTCACGACAGTGTCATGAGAGCGTCTTCACAGCATCATCACTACATCATCACAGCATCATCACTGCGTCATCAGAGCATCATCACAAAATCATCACAGCGTCATTACTGCATCATCACTGCATCATCACAGCGTCATCACCGCATCATCACTGCATTGTCACAACATCATGGCGTCATAATAACTGCATCATAACAGCATGATCAAAGCATCATCACAGCGTCATCACAGCGTCATAACTGCATAAACACTGCATCATCAAAGAACCATCACAGCATCATCACAGCGTCATAACAGCATCATCAGAGCATCATCACATCGTCATCACATCGTCATCAAAGAATCTTCACAGCATCATCGCTATGTCATCATAGCATCATCATAATATTATCACAGCTTCATCACAGCGTCATAACAACATCATCACTGCATCATCACAGCATCATCATTATTGCATCATGACTGCATCATTACAGCATCATCAGAGCAGAATCAGTGCGTCGTCACAGCATCATTACTGCATCACCACATCACCACTGTGTTATCGCAGCGTCATCACAGCATCATCACAACATCATCACAGAATCATCACAGCATCATTGCAGCATCATCACATCATCATCACAGCGTCATCACAACATCATCGTAGCATCATCATGCATCATCACAGCATCATTACTGCATCATCACAGCATCATCACAGCATCATCACTGAATAATCACAGCATCATCACTGCATCATCACGGCATCGTTACAGCATCGTCATATCATCATAACTGCATCATCACAACAACATAACAAAATCATCAAAGCATCATCACAGCATCATCACCGCGTCATCACAGCGTCATAACTGCATCGTCACTGCATCTAAACTGCATCATCACAAAATCATCACTGCATCACATCATAATCACAACATCATCAAAGCGTCATCACAGCATCATCACTGCGTTATCACAGCATCATCTCAGCATCATCACAGTATCATTACTGCTTATTCACTGCATCATCACAACATCATCACAGCGTCATTACAGTGTCATAAATGCATCATCACAGTGTCATCAAAGCGTCCTAACTGCATAATCACTGCATCATCGCAGCTTCATCACAGCATCATGACAGCGTCATCACAGCATCAAAAATGCATAATCACTTCATCCTCACATCATCATCATAGCATCATCACTGCATAATCACAGTGTCATAACAGCATCATTACAACACCATGACTACGTCATCACAGCATCACGACAGCGTCATTACAGTGTCATCACAGCATCATCACTGCATTATCACAACATCATCACAACATCATCACTGCGTCATCAGAGCGTCATCACTACATAATCACTTCTTACTCAGTGAATCATCACTGCATCATCACATCATCACAGCATCATCTCAGCATAATCACAGTATCATCACAGCGTCATCACTACATCATCAATGCATCATCACTGCATCACAGCATCATCACTGCATCATCACAGCATCATCAGAGCATCATCACAGCATCATCACAACATCATCACAGAGTCATCACAGCATCATCACTGCATAATCACTGCATCATCACAGCATCCTCACAGCATCAATACAGCGTCATCACAACGTCAACAATGCATCATTACAGCATCATCTCAGTATAGTCACAGCATCATCACTGCATAATCACTGCATCATCATATCGTCATCACTGCATCATCACTGCATCATCACAGCACCATCACAGCATCATTACTTCAGAATCACTGCATCATCACAGCATCATAGCTGCATAATCACAGCATCATCACATCATCATCGCATAGTCATCACAGCGTCATCACTGCATCATCACAGCATCATCACAGCATCATTACTGCAGAATCACTGCATCATCACAGCATCATCACATCATCATCTCAGCATCATTACTGCTTACTCACTGCATCATCATAGCATCATCACATCATCATCACAACATCATCAGTTTCATGTCAGCATCATCACTGCATCATCACAGCATCCTCACAGCATCAACACAGCGTCATCACAGCGTCATCAATGCATCATTACAGCATCATCTCAGTATAGTCACAGAATTATTACAGCATAATCACTGCATCATCATATCATCACTGCATCATCACTGCATCATCACTGCATCATCACAGCACCATCACAGCATCATTACTTCAGAATCACTGCATCATCACAGCATCCTCACAGCAACATCGCAGCATCATCACAGCATCATCACACTGTCATGACAGCATCATCACTGCATAATCACTGCATAATCTCCGCATAATCACAGCATCATCACATCATCATCACAATATCATCACAGCGTCATCACTACACATCACTGCATCATCACTACATCATCACAGCATCATCACTTCGTCATCATCAGAGCATCATCACAGCATCATCACTGCATCCTCACTGCATCATGAGTGCATCATCATCACAGCATCATAACTGCATCATCAAAGCATCATCTCGGCATAATCACAATGTCATAAATACATCATCACTCCATCATCACAGCATTATCACATCATCATCACAACGTTTTCAGTGTCATCACAGCATCATAACAACGTCATCAAACTGTCATCACAGCATCATCACCAAATCATCACAGAATCATCACAGCATCATTACTGCATCATCACAGCATCTTTGCATCGTCATCAGAGCATCACCACTGCATCATCACATCATCATCTCAGCATCATCACAGCATCATTACTGCTTACTCACTGCATCATCACAGCGTCATGACAGTGTCATCACTGCATCATAACATCATAGCTTCATCATCAGAACATTATCACAGCATCATCACTGCATCATCACATCATCATTATAGCATCTTCACTGTCATCAATACATCATCACAGCATCATCACATCATTATCACAGCATCATCAGTGTCATCTCAGCATCATCACTGCATCATGACTGCATCATAGCAGCATAATCACAGCATCATCACAGAATCATCACAGCATCATCATAAGGTCATCACAGCATCATCACTACGTCATCAGATTGTAATCACAGCATCATCACAGTGTCCTCACTGAATCATCACTGCACCATCACTGCAACATCACAGCATCATCTCAGCATCATCATGGCATCATTACTGCATCATCACTGCTTACTCACTGCATCATCACAGCATCATCTCAGCATCATCACAGAATCATTTCTGCATAATCATTGCATTTTCACAGCGTCATCACAGTATCATCACTGCATCATCACAGTGTCATCACAGCATCATCAAAGCATCACGACAGCGTCATCTCACCATCACGACAGCGTCATCAAAGCATCATCACTGCATCATAACAACATCATCTCAGCATCATCACAGAATCATTTCTGCATAATCACTGCATCATCATAGTGTCATCACAGTATATTCACTGCATCATCACATCATCACAGTGTCATCACAGAATCATCACTGAATCATCCAAGCATCATCCAAGCATCATCACAGCACCACCAATGCATCATCACAGTATCATCACTGCATAATCACTGCATCATCACCGCATCATCACATCATCAACACTGCATCATTGCTGCATCATCACATCATTGTCACAGTATCATCAAAATATCATCACAGCATCATCACACCATCATAACAACATCATCACAGCGTCATCACAGTATCGTAAATGCATCATCACAGAATCATCACTGAATCATCATAGCATCTTCATATCATCATCACAATATCATCACAGCATCATCACTGCATCATCACAGCATCATCACATCGTCATCAAAACATCATTACAAGTATCAACACAACATAATCACAGTGTCATCACAGCATCATCATTGCATCCTTACTGCATGATCACAGCATCTCCGCATCGTAATCACATCATCATCACTGACTCCTCACTGAATCATCACTGTACCATCACTGCATCATCAGAGCATAATCTGAGCATAATCTCAGCATAATCACAGCATCATCACAGAATCATCACAGCATCATTACTACATCATCACAGCATCTTTGCATCGTCATCAGAGCATCACCACTGCATCATCACTACATCATCACATCATCATCATAGCATTTTAGCTACATAATCACAGAATCATCATAGCGTAACGACAGCATCATCACAACATCATTACAGCATCATCACAGCGTCATCGTAACATCATGACTGTATCATCACAGCATCATCACAGCATCACCGCAGCGTCATCACTGCATCATCACAGCATCATCACAGCATCATCACGGCATCGTTACAGCATCGTCATATCATCATAACTGCATCATCACAACAACATAACAAAACCATCAAAGCATCGTCACAGCATCATCACCGCGTCATCACAGCGTCATAACTGCATCGTCACTGCATCTAAACTGCATCATCACAAAATCATCACAGCTTCATCACTGCAGCATCACAGCATCATCAAAGCATCATCGCAGCATCATCACATCATCATCACTGCATCATCACAGAATCATTACTGTTTACTCACTGCGGCATCACAGCATTATCACGGTGTCATAACTGCATCATCACTGCACCATTACTGCATCATCACAGTGTCATCTCAGCATCATCACAGCATCATTACTGCCTAATCATTGCATTATCACAACGTCATCACAGTATCATCAGTGCATCATCACAGCATCATTACTGCATCATCACATCATCATCACAGAATCACGATAGTGTCATCACAGCGTCATCACTGCATCATCACAGCGTCATCTCAGCATCATCAGAGACTCATCACAGTGTCATCACTGCATCATCACTGCATCACCACAGTATCATCACAGCATCATCACAAAATTATAAGAGCGTCATCACAGCGTTATTACTGCATCATCACAGCATCAATAGAGCATCATCACAGCGTCATCACAGCGTTATCACAGCGTCATCACAGCATCATCACAGCATCACGACATCATCATCACAGCTTCACGACAGTGTCATGAGAGTGTCTTCACAGCATCATCACTACATCATCACAGCATCATCACTGCGTCATCAGAGCATCATCACAAAATCATCACAGCGTCATTACTGCATCATCACTGCATCATCACAGCGTCATCACCGCATCATCACTGCATTGTCACAACATCATGGCGTCATAATAACTGCATCATAACAGCATGATCAAAGCATCATCACAGCGTCATCACAGCGTCATAACTGCATAAACACTGCATCATCAAAGAACCATCACAGCATCATCACAGCGTCATAACAGCATCATCAGAGCATCATCACATCGTCATCACATCGTCATCAAAGAATCTTCACAGCATCATCGCTATGTCATCATAGCATCATCATAATATTATCACAGCTTCATCACAGCGTCATAACAACATCATCACTGCATCATCACAGCATCATCATTATTGCATCATGACTGCATCATTACAGCATCATCAGAGCAGAATCAGTGCGTCGTCACAGCATCATTACTGCATCACCACATCACCACTGTGTTATCGCAGCGTCATCACAGCATCATCACAACATCATCACAGAATCATCACAGCATCATTGCAGCATCATCACATCATCATCACAGCGTCATCACAACATCATCGTAGCATCATCATGCATCATCACAGCATCATTACTGCATCATCACAGCATCATCACAGCATCATCACTGCATCATCACTGAATAATCACAGCATCATCACTGCATCATCACGGCATCATTACAGCATCGTCATATCATCATAACTGCATCATCACAACAACATAACAAAATCATCAAAGCATCATCACAGCATCATCACCGCGTCATCACAGCGTCATAACTGCATCGTCACTGCATCTAAACTGCATCATCAAAAAATCATCACTGCATCACATCATAATCACAACATCATCAAAGCGTCATCACAGCGTCATCAATGCATCATTACAGCATCATCTCAGTATAGTCACAGAATTATTACAGCATAATCACTGCATCATCATATCATCACTGCATCATCACTGCATCATCACAGCACCATCACAGCATCATTACTTCAGAATCACTGCATCATCACAGCATCCTCACAGCAACATCGCAGCATCATCACAGCATCATCACACTGTCATGACAGCATCATCACTGCATAATCACTGCATCATCTCCGCATAATCACAGCATCATCACATCATCATCACAATATCATCACAGCGTCATCACTACACATCACTGCATCATCACTACATCATCACAGCATCATCACTTCGTCATCATCAGAGCATCATCACAGCATCATCACTGCATCCTCACTGCATCATGAGTGCATCATCATCACAGCATCATAACTGCATCATCAAAGCATCATCTCGGCATAATCACAATGTCATAAATACATCATCACTCCATCATCACAGCATTATCACATCATCATCACAACGTTTTCAGTGTCATCACAGCATCATAACAACGTCATCAAACTGTCATCACAGCATCATCACCAAATCATCACAGAATCATCACAGAATCATCACAGCATCATTACTGCATCATCACAGCATCTTTGCATCGTCATCAGAGCATCACCACTGCATCATCACATCATCATCTCAGCATCATCACAGCATCATTACTGCTTACTCACTGCATCATCACAGCGTCATGACAGTGTCATCACTGCATCATAACATCATAGCTTCATCATCAGAACATTATCACAGCATCATCACTGCATCATCACATCATCATTATAGCATCTTCACTGTCATCAATACATCATCACAGCATCATCACATCATTATCACAGCATCATCAGTGTCATCTCAGCATCATCACTGCATCATGACTGCATCATAGCAGCATAATCACAGCATCATCACAGAATCATCACAGCATCATCATAAGGTCATCACAGCATCATCACTACGTCATCAGATTGTAATCACAGCATCATCACAGTGTCCTCACTGAATCATCACTGCACCATCACTGCAACATCACAGCATCATCTCAGCATCATCATGGCATCATTACTGCATCATCACTGCTTACTCACTGCATCATCACAGCATCATCTCAGCATCATCACAGAATCATTTCTGCATAATCATTGCATTTTCACAGCGTCATCACAGTATCATCACTGCATCATCACAGTGTCATCACAGCATCATCAAAGCATCACGACAGCGTCATCTCACCATCACGACAGCGTCATCAAAGCATCATCACTGCATCATAACAACATCATCTCAGCATCATCACAGAATCATTTCTGCATAATCACTGCATCATCATAGTGTCATCACAGTATATTCACTGCATCATCACATCATCACAGTGTCATCACAGAATCATCACTGAATCATCCAAGCATCATCCAAGCATCATCACAGCACCACCAATGCATCATCACAGTATCATCACTGCATAATCACTGCATCATCACCGCATCATCACATCATCAACACTGCATCATTGCTGCATCATCACATCATTGTCACAGTATCATCAAAATATCATCACAGCATCATCACACCATCATAACAACATCATCACAGCGTCATCACAGTATCGTAAATGCATCATCACAGAATCATCACTGAATCATCATAGCATCTTCATATCATCATCACAATATCATCACAGCATCATCACTGCATCATCACAGCATCATCACTGCATAATCACTGCATCATCACCACATCATCACAGCATCATCACTGCATAATCACTGCATCATCACAGCATCATCACATCGTCATCAAAACATCATTACAAGTATCAACACAACATAATCACAGTGTCATCACAGCATCATCATTGCATCCTTACTGCATGATCACAGCATCTCCGCATCGTAATCACATCATCATCACTGACTCCTCACTGAATCATCACTGTACCATCACTGCATCATCAGAGCATAATCTGAGCATAATCTCAGCATAATCACAGCATCATCACAGAATCATCACAGCATCATTACTGCATCATCACAGCATCTTTGCATCGTCATCAGAGCATCACCACTGCATCATCTCTACATCATCACATCATCATCATAGCATTTTAGCTACATAATCACAGAATCATCATAGCGTAACGACAGCATCATCACAGCGTCATCGTAACATCATGACTGTATCATCACAGCATCATCACAGCACCATCACAGCATCATTACTGCAGAATCACTGCATCATCACAGCATCATAGCTGCATAATCACAGCATCATCACATCATCATCGCATAGTCATCACAGCGTCATCACTGCATCATCACAGCATCATCACAGCATCATTACTGCAGAATCACTGCATCATCACAGCATCCTCACAGCAACATCGCAGCATCATCACAGCATCATCGCATCATCATCACAGTGTCATGACAGCATCATCACTGCATAATCACCGCATAATCACAGCATCATCACAGCATAATCACAGTATCATCACAGCGTCATCACTACATCATCACTGCATCATCACAGAATCATCACTGCGTCATCACAGCATCATCAGAGCATCATCACAGCATCATCACAGCATAATCACAGTATCATCACAGCATCATCACTACATCATCACTGCATCATCACAGAATCATCACTGCGTCATCACAGCATCATCAGAGCATCATCACAGCATCATCACATCATCATCTCAGCATCATTACTGCTTACTCACTGCATCATCATAGCATCATCACATCATCATCACAACATCATCAGTTTCATGTCAGCATCATCACTGCATAATCACTGCATCATCACAGCATCCTCACAGCATCAACACAGCGTCATCACAGCGTCATCAATGCATCATTACAGCATCATCTCAGTATAGTCACAGAATTATTACAGCATAATCACTGCATCATCATATCATCACTGCATCATCACTGCATCATCACTGCATCATCACAGCACCATCACAGCATCATTACTTCAGAATCACTGCATCATCACAGCATCCTCACAGCAACATCGCAGCATCATCACAGCATCATCACACTGTCATGACAGCATCATCACTGCATAATCACTGCATAATCTTCGCATAATCACAGCATCATCACATCATCATCACAATATCATCACAGCGTCATCACTACACATCACTGCATCATCACTACATCATCACAGCATCATCACTTCGTCATCATCAGAGCATCATCACAGCATCATCACTGCATCCTCACTGCATCATGAGTGCATCATCATCACAGCATCATAACTGCATCATCAAAGCATCATCTCGGCATAATCACAATGTCATAAATACATCATCACTCCATCATCACAGCATTATCACATCATCATCACAACGTTTTCAGTGTCATCACAGCATCATAACAACGTCATCAAACTGTCATCACAGCATCATCACCAAATCATCACAGAATCATCACAGCATCATTACTGCATCATCACAGCATCTTTGCATCGTCATCAGAGCATCACCACTGCATCATCACATCATCATCTCAGCATCATCACAGCATCATTACTGCTTACTCACTGCATCATCACAGCGTCATGACAGTGTCATCACTGCATCATAACATCATAGCTTCATCATCAGAACATTGTCACAGCATCATCACTGCATCATCACATCATCATTATAGCATCTTCACTGTCATCAATACATCATCACAGCATCATCACATCATTATCACAGCATCATCAGTGTCATCTCAGCATCATCACTGCATCATGACTGCATCATAGCAGCATAATCACAGCATCATCACAGAATCATCACAGCATCATCATAAGGTCATCACAGCATCATCACTACGTCATCAGATTGTAATCACAGCATCATCACAGTGTCCTCACTGAATCATCACTGCACCATCACTGCAACATCACAGCATCATCTCAGCATCATCATGGCATCATTACTGCATCATCACTGCTTACTCACTGCATCATCACAGCATCATCTCAGCATCATCACAGAATCATTTCTGCATAATCATTGCATTTTCACAGCGTCATCACAGTATCATCACTGCATCATCACAGTGTCATCACAGCATCATCAAAGCATCACGACAGCGTCATCTCACCATCACGACAGCGTCATCAAAGCATCATCACTGCATCATAACAACATCATCTCAGCATCATCACAGAATCATTTCTGCATAATCACTGCATCATCATAGTGTCATCACAGTATATTCACTGCATCATCACATCATCACAGTGTCATCACAGAATCATCACTGAATCATCCAAGCATCATCCAAGCATCATCACAGCACCACCAATGCATCATCACAGTATCATCACTGCATCATCACTGCATCATCACCGCATCATCACATCATCAACACTGCATCATTGCTGCATCATCACATCATTGTCACAGTATCATCAAAATATCATCACAGCATCATCACACCATCATAACAACATCATCACAGCGTCATCACAGTATCGTAAATGCATCATCACAGAATCATCACTGAATCATCATAGCATCTTCATATCATCATCACAATATCATCACAGCATCATCACTGCATCATCACAGCATCATCACTGCATAATCACTGCATCATCACCACATCATCACAGCATCATCACTGCATAATCACTGCATCATCACAGCATCATCACATCGTCATCAAAACATCATTACAAGTATCAACACAACATAATCACAGTGTCATCACAGCATCATCATTGCATCCTTACTGCATGATCACAGCATCTCCGCATCGTAATCACATCATCATCACTGACTCCTCACTGAATCATCACTGTACCATCACTGCATCATCAGAGCATAATCTGAGCATAATCTCAGCATAATCACAGCATCATCACAGAATCATCACAGCATCATTACTGCATCATCACAGCATCTTTGCATCGTCATCAGAGCATCACCACTGCATCATCACTACATCATCACATCATCATCACAGCATTTTAGCTACATAATCACAGAATCATCATAGCGTAACGACAGCATCATCACAACATCATTACAGCATCATCACAGCGTCATCGTAACATCATGACTGTATCATCACAGCATCATCACAGCACCATCACAGCATCATTACTGCAGAATCACTGCATCATCACAGCATCATAGCTGCATAATCACAGCATCATCACATCATCATCGCATAGTCATCACAGCGTCATCACTGCATCATCACAGCATCATCACAGCATCATTACTGCAGAATCACTGCATCATCACAGCATCCTCACAGCAACATCGCAGCATCATCACAGCATCATCGCATCATCATCACAGTGTCATGACAGCATCATCACTGCATAATCACCGCATAATCACAGCATCATCACAGCATAATCACAGTATCATCACAGCGTCATCACTACATCATCACTGCATCATCACAGAATCATCACTGCGTCATCACAGCATCATCAGAGCATCATCACAGCATCATCACAGCATAATCACAGTATCATCACAGCATCATCACTACATCATCACTGCATCATCACAGAATCATCACTGCGTCATCACAGCATCATCAGAGCATCATCACAGCATCATCACATCATCATCTCAGCATCATTACTGCTTACTCACTGCATCATCATAGCATCATCACATCATCATCACAACATCATCAGTTTCATGTCAGCATCATCACTGCATAATCACTGCATCATCACAGCATCCTCACAGCATCAACACAGCGTCATCACAGCGTCATCAATGCATCATTACAGCATCATCTCAGTATAGTCACAGAATTATTACAGCATAATCACTGCATCATCATATCATCACTGCATCATCACTGCATCATCACTGCATCATCACAGCACCATCACAGCATCATTACTTCAGAATCACTGCATCATCACAGCATCCTCACAGCAACATCGCAGCATCATCACAGCATCATCACACTGTCATGACAGCATCATCACTGCATAATCACTGCATAATCTTCGCATAATCACAGCATCATCACATCATCATCACAATATCATCACAGCGTCATCACTACACATCACTGCATCATCACTACATCATCACAGCATCATCACTTCGTCATCATCAGAGCATCATCACAGCATCATCACTGCATCCTCACTGCATCATGAGTGCATCATCATCACAGCATCATAACTGCATCATCAAAGCATCATCTCGGCATAATCACAATGTCATAAATACATCATCACTCCATCATCACAGCATTATCACATCATCATCACAACGTTTTCAGTGTCATCACAGCATCATAACAACGTCATCAAACTGTCATCACAGCATCATCACCAAATCATCACAGAATCATCACAGCATCATTACTGCATCATCACAGCATCTTTGCATCGTCATCAGAGCATCACCACTGCATCATCACATCATCATCTCAGCATCATCACAGCATCATTACTGCTTACTCACTGCATCATCACAGCGTCATGACAGTGTCATCACTGCATCATAACATCATAGCTTCATCATCAGAACATTGTCACAGCATCATCACTGCATCATCACATCATCATTATAGCATCTTCACTGTCATCAATACATCATCACAGCATCATCACATCATTATCACAGCATCATCAGTGTCATCTCAGCATCATCACTGCATCATGACTGCATCATAGCAGCATAATCACAGCATCATCACAGAATCATCACAGCATCATCATAAGGTCATCACAGCATCATCACTACGTCATCAGATTGTAATCACAGCATCATCACAGTGTCCTCACTGAATCATCACTGCACCATCACTGCAACATCACAGCATCATCTCAGCATCATCATGGCATCATTACTGCATCATCACTGCTTACTCACTGCATCATCACAGCATCATCTCAGCATCATCACAGAATCATTTCTGCATAATCATTGCATTTTCACAGCGTCATCACAGTATCATCACTGCATCATCACAGTGTCATCACAGCATCATCAAAGCATCACGACAGCGTCATCTCACCATCACGACAGCGTCATCAAAGCATCATCACTGCATCATAACAACATCATCTCAGCATCATCACAGAATCATTTCTGCATAATCACTGCATCATCATAGTGTCATCACAGTATATTCACTGCATCATCACATCATCACAGTGTCATCACAGAATCATCACAGAATCATCCAAGCATCATCCAAGCATCATCACAGCACCACCAATGCATCATCACAGTATCATCACTGCATAATCACTGCATCATCACCGCATCATCACTGCATCAACACTGCATCATTGCTGCATCATCACATCATTGTCACAGTATCATCAAAATATCATCACAGCATCATCACACCATCATAACAACATCATCACAGCGTCATCACAGTATCGTAAATGCATCATCACAGAATCATCACTGAATCATCATAGCATCTTCATATCATCATCACAATATCATCACAGCATCATCACTGCATCATCACAGCATCATCACTGCATAATCACTGCATCATCACCACATCATCACAGCATCATCACTGCATAATCACTGCATCATCACAGCATCATCACATCGTCATCAAAACATCATTACAAGTATCAACACAACATAATCACAGTGTCATCACAGCATCATCATTGCATCCTTACTGCATGATCACAGCATCTCCGCATCGTAATCACATCATCATCACTGACTCCTCACTGAATCATCACTGTACCATCACTGCATCATCAGAGCATAATCTGAGCATAATCTCAGCATAATCACAGCATCATCACAGAATCATCACAGCATCTTTGCATCGTCATCAGAGCATCACCACTGCATCATCACTACATCATCACATCATCATCACAGCATTTTAGCTACATAATCACAGAATCATCATAGCGTAACGACAGCATCATCACAACATCATTACAGCGTCATCGTAACATCATGACTGTATCATCACAGCATCATCACAGCATCACCGCAGCGTCATCACTGCATCATCACAGCATCATCACAGCATCATCACGGCATCGTTACAGCATCGTCATATCATCATAACTGCATCATCACAACAACATAACAAAATCATCAAAGCATCGTCACATCATCATCACCGCGTCATCACAGCGTCATAACTGCATCGTCACTGCATCTAAACTGCATCATCACAAAATCATCACAGCTTCATCACTGCAGCATCACAGCATCATCAAAGCATCATCGCAGCATCATCACATCATCATCACTGCATCATCACAGAATCATTACTGTTTACTCACTGCGGCATCACAGCATTATCACGGTGTCATAACTGCATCATCACTGCACCATTACTGCATCATCACAGTGTCATCTCAGCATCATCACAGCATCATTACTGCCTAATCATTGCATTATCACAACGTCATCACAGTATCATCAGTGCATCATCACAGCATCATTACTGCATCATCACATCATCATCACAGAATCACGATAGTGTCATCACAGCGTCATCACTGCATCATCACAGCGTCATCTCAGCATCATCAGAGACTCATCACAGCGTCATCACTGCATCATCACTGCATCACCACAGTATCATCACAGCATCATCACAAAATTATAAGAGCGTCATCACAGCGTTATTACTGCATCATCACAGCATCAATAGAGCATCATCACAGCGTCATCACAGCGTTATCACAGCGTCATCACAGCATCACGACATCATCATCACAGCTTCACGACAGTGTCATGAGAGCGTCTTCACAGCATCATCACTACATCATCACAGCATCATCACTGCGTCATCAGAGCATCATCACAAAATCATCACAGCGTCATTACTGCATCATCACTGCATCATCACAGCGTCATCACCGCATCATCACTGCATTGTCACAACATCATGGCGTCATAATAACTGCATCATAACAGCATGATCAAAGCATCATCACAGCGTCATCACAGCGTCATAACTGCATAAACACTGCATCATCAAAGAACCATCACAGCATCATCACAGCGTCATAACAGCATCATCAGAGCATCATCACATCGTCATCACATCGTCATCAAAGAATCTTCACAGCATCATCGCTATGTCATCATAGCATCATCATAATATTATCACAGCTTCATCACAGCGTCATAACAACATCATCACTGCATCATCACAGCATCATCATTATTGCATCATGACTGCATCATTACAGCATCATCAGAGCAGAATCAGTGCGTCGTCACAGCATCATTACTGCATCACCACATCATCACTGTGTTATCGCAGCGTCATCACAGCATCATCACAACATCATCACAGAATCATCACAGCATCATTGCAGCATCATCACATCATCATCACAGCATCATCACAACATCATCGTAGCATCATCATGCATCATCACAGCATCATTACTGCATCATCACAGCATCATCACAGCATCATCACTGCATCATCACTGAATAATCACAGCATCATCACTGCATCATCACGGCATCGTTACAGCATCGTCATATCATCATAACTGCATCATCACAACAACATAACAAAATCATCAAAGCATCATCACAGCATCATCACCGCGTCATCACAGCGTCATAACTGCATCGTCACTGCATCTAAACTGCATCATCACAAAATCATCACTGCATCACATCATAATCACAACATCATCAAAGCGTCATCACAGCATCATCACTGCGTTATCACAGCATCATCTCAGCATCATCACAGTATCATTACTGCTTATTCACTGCATCATCACAACATCATCACAGCGTCATTACAGTGTCATAAATGCATCATCACAGTGTCATCAAAGCGTCCTAACTGCATAATCACTGCATCATCGCAGCTTCATCACAGCATCATGACAGCGTCATCACAGCATCAAAAATGCATAATCACTTCATCCTCACATCATCATCATAGCATCATAGCTGCATAATCATAGAGTCATCACAGCATCATCACTACATCATCAAATTGTCATCACTGTATCATCACAGCATCATCATAGCATCATCACTGCATAATCACAGTGTCATAACAGCATCATTACAACACCATGACTACGTCATCACAGCATCACGACAGCGTCATTACAGTGTCATCACAGCATCATCACTGCATTATCACAACATCATCACAACATCATCACTGCGTCATCAGAGCGTCATCACTACATAATCACTTCTTACTCAGTGAATCATCACTGCATCATCACATCATCACAGCATCATCTCAGCATAATCACAGTATCATCACAGCGTCATCACTACATCATCAATGCATCATCACTGCATCATCACAGCATCATCACTGCATCATCACAGCATCATCAGAGCATCATCACAGCATCATCACAACATCATCACAGAGTCATCACAGCATCATCACTGCATAATCACTGCATCATCACAGCATCCTCACAGCATCAATACAGCGTCATCACAACGTCAACAATGCATCATTACAGCATCATCTCAGTATAGTCACAGCATAATCACTGCATAATCACTGCATCATCATATCGTCATCACTGCATCATCACTGCATCATCACAGCACCATCACAGCATCATTACTGCAGAATCACTGCATCATCACAGCATCATAGCTGCATAATCACAGCATCATCACATCATCATCGCATAGTCATCACAGCGTCATCACTGCATCATCACAGCATCATCACAGCATCATTACTGCAGAATCACTGCATCATCACAGCATCCTCACAGCAACATCGCAGCATCATCACAGCATCATCGCATCATCATCACAGTGTCATGACAGCATCATCACTGCATAATCACCGCATAATCACAGCATCATCACAGCATAATCACAGTATCATCACAGCGTCATCACTACATCATCACTGCATCATCACAGAATCATCACTGCGTCATCACAGCATCATCAGAGCATCATCACAGCATCATCACAGCATAATCACAGTATCATCACAGCATCATCACTACATCATCACTGCATCATCACAGAATCATCACTGCGTCATCACAGCATCATCAGAGCATCATCACAGCATCATCACATCATCATCTCAGCATCATTACTGCTTACTCACTGCATCATCATAGCATCATCACATCATCATCACAACATCATCAGTTTCATGTCAGCATCATCACTGCATAATCACTGCATCATCACAGCATCCTCACAGCATCAACACAGCGTCATCACAGCGTCATCAATGCATCATTACAGCATCATCTCAGTATAGTCACAGAATTATTACAGCATAATCACTGCATCATCATATCATCACTGCATCATCACTGCATCATCACTGCATCATCACAGCACCATCACAGCATCATTACTTCAGAATCACTGCATCATCACAGCATCCTCACAGCAACATCGCAGCATCATCACAGCATCATCACACTGTCATGACAGCATCATCACTGCATAATCACTGCATAATCTCCGCATAATCACAGCATCATCACATCATCATCACAATATCATCACAGCGTCATCACTACACATCACTGCATCATCACTACATCATCACAGCATCATCACTTCGTCATCATCAGAGCATCATCACAGCATCATCACTGCATCCTCACTGCATCATGAGTGCATCATCATCACAGCATCATAACTGCATCATCAAAGCATCATCTCGGCATAATCACAATGTCATAAATACATCATCACTCCATCATCACAGCATTATCACATCATCATCACAACGTTTTCAGTGTCATCACAGCATCATAACAACGTCATCAAACTGTCATCACAGCATCATCACCAAATCATCACAGAATCATCACAGCATCATTACTGCATCATCACAGCATCTTTGCATCGTCATCAGAGCATCACCACTGCATCATCACATCATCATCTCAGCATCATCACAGCATCATTACTGCTTACTCACTGCATCATCACAGCGTCATGACAGTGTCATCACTGCATCATAACATCATAGCTTCATCATCAGAACATTATCACAGCATCATCACTGCATCATCACATCATCATTATAGCATCTTCACTGTCATCAATACATCATCACAGCATCATCACATCATTATCACAGCATCATC
This sequence comes from Clangula hyemalis, assembly GCA_963989345.1. The sequence goes on along the minus strand of CAXDIO010000032.1, from coordinate 211,744 downwards.
AGTGTCATCTCAGCATCATCACTGCATCATGACTGCATCATAGCAGCATAATCACAGCATCATCACAGAATCATCACAGCATCATCATAAGGTCATCACAGCATCATCACTACGTCATCAGATTGTAATCACAGCATCATCACAGTGTCCTCACTGAATCATCACTGCACCATCACTGCAACATCACAGCATCATCTCAGCATCATCATGGCATCATTACTGCATCATCACTGCTTACTCACTGCATCATCACAGCATCATCTCAGCATCATCACAGAATCATTTCTGCATAATCATTGCATTTTCACAGTGTCATCACAGTATCATCACTGCATCATCACAGTGTCATCACAGCATCATCAAAGCATCACGACAGCGTCATCTCACCATCACGACAGCGTCATCAAAGCATCATCACTGCATCATAACAACATCATCTCAGCATCATCACAGAATCATTTCTGCATAATCACTGCATCATCATAGTGTCATCACAGTATATTCACTGCATCATCACATCATCACAGTGTCATCACAGAATCATCACTGAATCATCCAAGCATCATCCAAGCATCATCACAGCACCACCAATGCATCATCACAGTATCATCACTGCATAATCACTGCATCATCACCGCATCATCACTGCATCAACACTGCATCATTGCTGCATCATCACATCATTGTCACAGTATCATCAAAATATCATCACAGCATCATCACACCATCATAACAACATCATCACAGCGTCATCACAGTATCGTAAATGCATCATCACAGAATCATCACTGAATCATCATAGCATCTTCATATCATCATCACAATATCATCACAGCATCATCACTGCATCATCACAGCATCATCACTGCATAATCACTGCATCATCACCACATCATCACAGCATCATCACTGCATAATCACTGCATCATCACAGCATCATCACATCGTCATCAAAACATCATTACAAGTATCAACACAACATAATCACAGTGTCATCACAGCATCATCATTGCATCCTTACTGCATGATCACAGCATCTCCGCATCGTAATCACATCATCATCACTGACTCCTCACTGAATCAATCATCACTGTACCATCACTGCATCATCAGAGCATAATCTGAGCATAATCTCAGCATAATCACAGCATCATCACAGAATCATCACAGCATCATTACTGCATCATCACAGCATCTTTGCATCGTCATCAGAGCATCACCACTGCATCATCACTACATCATCACATCATCATCACAGCATTTTAGCTACATAATCACAGAATCATCATAGCGTAACGACAGCATCATCACAACATCATTACAGCATCATCACAGCGTCATCGTAACATCATGACTGTATCATCACAGCATCATCACAGCATCACCGCAGCGTCATCACTGCATCATCACAGCATCATCACAGCATCATCACGGCATCGTTACAGCATCGTCATATCATCATAACTGCATCATCACAACAACATAACAAAATCATCAAAGCATCGTCACAGCATCATCACCGCGTCATCACAGCGTCATCATTATTGCATCATGACTGCATCATTACAGCATCATCAGAGGAGAATCAGTGCGTCGTCACAGCATCATTACTGCATCACCACATCATCACTGTGTTATCGCAGCGTCATCACAGCATCATCACAACATCATCACAGAATCATCACAGCATCATTGCAGCATCATCACATCATCATCACAGCGTCATCACAACATCATCGTAGCATCATCATGCATCATCACAGCATCATTACTGCATCATCACAGCATCATCACAGCATCATCACTGCATCATCACTGAATAATCACAGCATCATCACTGCATCATCACGGCATCGTTACAGCATCGTCATATCATCATAACTGCATCATCACAACAACATAACAAAATCATCAAAGCATCATCACAGCATCATCACCGCGTCATCACAGCGTCATAACTGCATCGTCACTGCATCTAAACTGCATCATCACAAAATCATCACTGCATCACATCATAATCACAACATCATCAAAGCGTCATCACAGCATCATCACTGCGTTATCACAGCATCATCTCAGCATCATCACAGTATCATTACTGCTTATTCACTGCATCATCACAACATCATCACAGCGTCATTACAGTGTCATAAATGCATCATCACAGTGTCATCAAAGCGTCCTAACTGCATAATCACTGCATCATCGCAGCTTCATCACAGCATCATGACAGCGTCATCACAGCATCAAAAATGCATAATCACTTCATCCTCACATCATCATCATAGCATCATAGCTGCATAATCATAGAGTCATCACAGCATCATCACTACATCATCAAATTGTCATCACTGTATCATCACAGCATCATCATAGCATCATCACTGCATAATCACAGTGTCATAACAGCATCATTACAACACCATGACTACGTCATCACAGCATCACGACAGCGTCATTACAGTGTCATCACAGCATCATCACTGCATTATCACAACATCATCACAACATCATCACTGCGTCATCAGAGCGTCATCACTACATAATCACTTCTTACTCAGTGAATCATCACTGCATCATCACATCATCACAGCATCATCTCAGCATAATCACAGTATCATCACAGCGTCATCACTACATCATCAATGCATCATCACTGCATCATCACAGCATCATCACTGCATCATCACAGCATCATCAGAGCATCATCACAGCATCATCACAACATCATCACAGAGTCATCACAGCATCATCACTGCATAATCACTGCATCATCACAGCATCCTCACAGCATCAATACAGCGTCATCACAACGTCAACAATGCATCATTACAGCATCATCTCAGTATAGTCACAGCATAATCACTGCATAATCACTGCATCATCATATCGTCATCACTGCATCATCACTGCATCATCACAGCACCATCACAGCATCATTACTGCAGAATCACTGCATCATCACAGCATCATAGCTGCATAATCACAGCATCATCACATCATCATCGCATAGTCATCACAGCGTCATCACTGCATCATCACAGCATCATCACAGCATCATTACTGCAGAATCACTGCATCATCACAGCATCCTCACAGCAACATCGCAGCATCATCACAGCATCATCGCATCATCATCACAGTGTCATGACAGCATCATCACTGCATAATCACCGCATAATCACAGCATCATCACAGCATAATCACAGTATCATCACAGCGTCATCACTACATCATCACTGCATCATCACAGAATCATCACTGCGTCATCACAGCATCATCAGAGCATCATCACAGCATCATCACAGCATAATCACAGTATCATCACAGCATCATCACGACATCATCACTGCATCATCACAGAATCATCACTGCGTCATCACAGCATCATCAGAGCATCATCACAGCATCATCACATCATCATCTCAGCATCATTACTGCTTACTCACTGCATCATCATAGCATCATCACATCATCATCACAACATCATCAGTTTCATGTCAGCATCATCACTGCATAATCACTGCATCATCACAGCATCCTCACAGCATCAACACAGCGTCATCACAGCGTCATCAATGCATCATTACAGCATCATCTCAGTATAGTCACAGAATTATTACAGCATAATCACTGCATCATCATATCATCACTGCATCATCACTGCATCATCACTGCATCATCACAGCACCATCACAGCATCATTACTTCAGAATCACTGCATCATCACAGCATCCTCACAGCAACATCGCAGCATCATCACAGCATCATCACACTGTCATGACAGCATCATCACTGCATCATCACTGCATAATCTCCGCATAATCACAGCATCATCACATCATCATCACAATATCATCACAGCGTCATCACTACACATCACTGCATCATCACTACATCATCACAGCATCATCACTTCGTCATCATCAGAGCATCATCACAGCATCATCACTGCATCCTCACTGCATCATGAGTGCATCATCATCACAGCATCATAACTGCATCATCAAAACATCATCTCGGCATAATCACAATGTCATAAATACATCATCACTCCATCATCACAGCATTATCACATCATCATCACAACGTTTTCAGTGTCATCACAGCATCATAACAACGTCATCAAACTGTCATCACAGCATCATCACCAAATCATCACAGAATCATCACAGCATCATTACTGCATCATCACAGCATCTTTGCATCGTCATCAGAGCATCACCACTGCATCATCACATCATCATCTCAGCATCATCACAGCATCATTACTGCTTACTCACTGCATCATCACAGCGTCATGACAGTGTCATCACTGCATCATAACATCATAGCTTCATCATCAGAACATTATCACAGCATCATCACTGCATCATCACATCATCATTATAGCATCTTCACTGTCATCAATACATCATCACAGCATCATCACATCATTATCACAGCATCATCAGTGTCATCTCAGCATCATCACTGCATCATGACTGCATCATAGCAGCATAATCACAGCATCATCACAGAATCATCACAGCATCATCATAAGGTCATCACAGCATCATCACTACGTCATCAGATTGTAATCACAGCATCATCACAGTGTCCTCACTGAATCATCACTGCACCATCACTGCACCATCACAGCATCATCTCAGCATCATCATGGCATCATTACTGCATCATCACTGCTTACTCACTGCATCATCACAGCATCATCTCAGCATCATCACAGAATCATTTCTGCATAATCATTGCATTTTCACAGCGTCATCACAGTATCATCACTGCATCATCACAGTGTCATCACAGCATCATCAAAGCATCACGACAGCGTCATCTCACCATCACGACAGCGTCATCAAAGCATCATCACTGCATCATAACAACATCATCTCAGCATCATCACAGAATCATTTCTGCATAATCACTGCATCATCATAGTGTCATCACAGTATATTCACTGCATCATCACATCATCACAGTGTCATCACAGAATCATCACTGAATCATCCAAGCATCATCCAAGCATCATCACAGCACCACCAATGCATCATCACAGTATCATCACTGCATCATCACTGCATCATCACCGCATCATCACATCATCAACACTGCATCATTGCTGCATCATCACATCATTGTCACAGTATCATCAAAATATCATCACAGCATCATCACATCGTCATCAAAACATCATTACAAGTATCAACACAACATAATCACAGTGTCATCACAGCATCATCATTGCATCCTTACTGCATGATCACAGCATCTCCGCATCGTAATCACATCATCATCACTGACTCCTCACTGAATCATCACTGTACCATCACTGCATCATCAGAGCATAATCTGAGCATAATCTCAGCATAATCACAGCATCATCACAGAATCATCACAGCATCATTACTGCATCATCACAGCATCTTTGCATCGTCATCAGAGCATCACCACTGCATCATCACTACATCATCACATCATCATCACAGCATTTTAGCTACATAATCACAGAATCATCATAGCGTAACGACAGCATCATCACAACATCATTACAGCATCATCACAGCGTCATCGTAACATCATGACTGTATCATCACAGCATCATCACAGCATCACCGCAGCGTCATCACTGCATCATCACAGCATCATCACAGCATCATCACGGCATCGTTACAGCATCGTCATATCATCATAACTGCATCATCACAACAACATAACAAAACCATCAAAGCATCGTCACAGCATCATCACCGCGTCATCACAGCGTCATAACTGCATCGTCACTGCATCTAAACTGCATCATCACAAAATCATCACAGCTTCATCACAGCATCATCAAAGCATCATCGCAGCATCATCACATCATCATCACTGCATCATCACAGAATCATTACTGTTTACTCACTGCGGCATCACAGCATTATCACGGTGTCATAACTGCATCATCACTGCACCATTACTGCATCATCACAGTGTCATCTCAGCATCATCACAGCATCATTACTGCCTAATCATTGCATTATCACAACGTCATCACAGTATCATCAGTGCATCATCACAGCATCATTACTGCATCATCACATCATCATCACAGAATCACGATAGTGTCATCACAGCGTCATCACTGCATCATCACAGCGTCATCTCAGCATCATCAGAGACTCATCACAGCGTCATCACTGCATCATCACTGCATCACCACAGTATCATCACAGCATCATCACAAAATTATAAGAGCGTCATCACAGCGTTATTACTGCATCATCACAGCATCAATAGAGCATCATCACAGCGTCATCACAGCGTCATCACAGCATCATCACAGCATCATCACAGCATCACGACATCATCATCACAGCTTCACGACAGTGTCATGAGAGCGTCTTCACAGCATCATCACTACATCATCACAGCATCATCACCGCATCATCACTGCATTGTCACAACATCATGGCGTCATAATAACTGCATCGTAACAGCATGATCAAAGCATCATCACAGCGTCATCACAGCGTCATAACTGCATAAACACTGCATCATCAAAGAATCATCACAGCGCCATAACTGCATCATCAGAGCATCATCACATCGTCATCACATCGTCATCAAAGAATCTTCACAGCATCATCGCTATGTCATCATAGCATCATCATAATATTATCACAGCTTCATCACAGCGTCATAACAACATCATCACTGCATCATCACAGCATCATCATTATTGCATCATGACTGCATCATTACAGCATCATCAGAGCAGAATCAGTGCGTCGTCACAGCATCATTACTGCATCACCACATCATCACTGTGTTATCGCAGCGTCATCACAGCATCATCACAACATCATCACAGAATCATCACAGCATCATTGCAGCATCATCACATCATCATCACAGCATCATCACAACATCATCGTAGCATCATCATGCATCATCACAGCATCATTACTGCATCATCACAGCATCATCACAGCATCATCACTGCATCATCACTGAATAATCACAGCATCATCACTGCATCATCACGGCATCGTTACAGCATCGTCATATCATCATAACTGCATCATCACAACAACATAACAAAATCATCAAAGCATCATCACAGCATCATCACCGCGTCATCACAGCGTCATAACTGCATCGTCACTGCATCTAAACTGCATCATCACAAAATCATCACTGCATCACATCATAATCACAACATCATCAAAGCGTCATCACAGCATCATCAGAGCATCATCACAGCATCATCACAGCATAATCACAGTATCATCACTACATCATCACTGCATCATCACAGAATCATCACTGCGTCATCACAGCATCATCAGAGCATCATCACAGCATCATCACAGCATAATCACAGTATCATCACAGCATCATCACTACATCATCACTGCATCATCACAGAATCATCACTGCGTCATCACAGCATCATCAGAGCATCATCACAGCATCATCACATCATCATCTCAGCATCATTACTGCTTACTCACTGCATCATCATAGCATCATCACATCATCATCACAACATCATCAGTTTCATGTCAGCATCATCACTGCATAATCACTGCATCATCACAGCATCCTCACAGCATCAACACAGCGTCATCACAGCGTCATCAATGCATCATTACAGCATCATCTCAGTATAGTCACAGAATTATTACAGCATAATCACTGCATCATCATATCATCACTGCATCATCACTGCATCATCACTGCATCATCACAGCACCATCACAGCATCATTACTTCAGAATCACTGCATCATCACAGCATCCTCACAGCAACATCGCAGCATCATCACAGCATCATCACACTGTCATGACAGCATCATCACTGCATAATCACTGCATAATCTCCGCATAATCACAGCATCATCACATCATCATCACAATATCATCATAGCGTCATCACTACACATCACTGCATCATCACTACATCATCACAGCATCATCACTTCGTCATCATCAGAGCATCATCACAGCATCATCACTGCATCCTCACTGCATCATGAGTGCATCATCATCACAGCATCATAACTGCATCATCAAAGCATCATCTCGGCATAATCACAATGTCATAAATACATCATCACTCCATCATCACAGCATTATCACATCATCATCACAACGTTTTCAGTGTCATCACAGCATCATAACAACGTCATCAAACTGTCATCACAGCATCATCACAACATCATCACAGAATCATCACAGCATCATTGCAGCATCATCACATCATCATCACAGCGTCATCACAACATCATCGTAGCATCATCATGCATCATCACAGCATCATTACTGCATCATCACAGCATCATCACAGCATCATCACTGCATCATCACTGAATAATCACAGCATCATCACTGCATCATCACGGCATCGTTACAGCATCGTCATATCATCATAACTGCATCATCACAACAACATAACAAAATCATCAAAGCATCATCACAGCATCATCACCGCGTCATCACAGCGTCATAACTGCATCGTCACTGCATCTAAACTGCATCATCACAAAATCATCACTGCATCACATCATAATCACAACATCATCAAAGCGTCATCACAGCATCATCACTGCGTTATCACAGCATCATCTCAGCATCATCACAGTATCATTACTGCTTATTCACTGCATCATCACAACATCATCACAGCGTCATTACAGTGTCATAAATGCATCATCACAGTGTCATCAAAGCGTCCTAACTGCATAATCACTGCATCATCGCAGCTTCATCACAGCATCATGACAGCGTCATCACAGCATCAAAAATGCATAATCACTTCATCCTCACATCATCATCATAGCATCATAGCTGCATAATCATAGAGTCATCACAGCATCATCACTACATCATCAAATTGTCATCACTGTATCATCACAGCATCATCATAGCATCATCACTGCATAATCACAGTGTCATAACAGCATCATTACAACACCATGACTACGTCATCACAGCATCACGACAGCGTCATTACAGTGTCATCACAGCATCATCACTGCATTATCACAACATCATCACAACATCATCACTGCGTCATCAGAGCGTCATCACTACATAATCACTTCTTACTCAGTGAATCATCACTGCATCATCACATCATCACAGCATCATCTCAGCATAATCACAGTATCATCACAGCGTCATCACTACATCATCAATGCATCATCACTGCATCATCACAGCATCATCACTGCATCATCACAGCATCATCAGAGCATCATCACAGCATCAATACAGCGTCATCACAAGGTCAACAATGCATAATTACAGCATCATCTCAGTATAGTCACAGCATAATCACTGCATAATCACTGCATCATCATATCGTCATCACTGCATCATCACTGCATCATCACAGCACCATCACAGCATCATTACTGCAGAATCACTGCATCATCACAGCATCATAGCTGCATAATCACAGCATCATCACATCATCATCGCATAGTCATCACAGCGTCATCACTGCATCATCACAGCATCATCACAGCATCATTACTGCAGAATCACTGCATCATCACAGCATCCTCACAGCAACATCGCAGCATCATCACAGCATCATCGCATCATCATCACAGTGTCATGACAGCATCATCACTGCATAATCACCGCATAATCACAGCATCATCACAGCATAATCACAGTATCATCACAGCGTCATCACTACATCATCACTGCATCATCACAGAATCATCACTGCGTCATCACAGCATCATCAGAGCATCATCACAGCATCATCACAGCATAATCACAGTATCATCACAGCATCATCACTACATCATCACTGCATCATCACAGAATCATCACTGCGTCATCACAGCATCATCAGAGCATCATCACAGCATCATCACATCATCATCTCAGCATCATTACTGCTTACTCACTGCATCATCAGAGCATCATCACATCATCATCACAACATCATCAGTTTCATGTCAGCATCATCACTGCATAATCACTGCATCATCACAGCATCCTCACAGCATCAACACAGCGTCATCACAGCGTCATCAATGCATCATTACAGCATCATCTCAGTATAGTCACAGAATTATTACAGCATAATCACTGCATCATCATATCATCACTGCATCATCACTGCATCATCACTGCATCATCACAGCACCATCACAGCATCATTACTTCAGAATCGCTGCATCATCACAGCATCCTCACAGCAACATCGCAGCATCATCACAGCATCATCACACTGTCATGACAGCATCATCACTGCATAATCACTGCATAATCTCCGCATAATCACAGCATCATCACATCATCATCACAATATCATCACAGCGTCATCACTACACATCACTGCATCATCACTACATCATCACAGCATCATCACTTCGTCATCATCAGAGCATCATCACAGCATCATCACTGCATCCTCACTGCATCATGAGTGCATCATCATCACAGCATCATAACTGCATCATCAAAGCATCATCTCGGCATAATCACAATGTCATAAATACATCATCACTCCATCATCACAGCATTATCACATCATCATCACAACGTTTTCAGTGTCATCACAGCATCATAACAACGTCATCAAACTGTCATCACAGCATCATCACCAAATCATCACAGAATCATCACAGCATCATTACTGCATCATCACAGCATCTTTGCATCGTCATCAGAGCATCACCACTGCATCATCACATCATCATCTCAGCATCATCACAGCATCATTACTGCTTACTCACTGCATCATCACAGCGTCATGACAGTGTCATCACTGCATCATAACATCATAGCTTCATCATCAGAACATTGTCACAGCATCATCACTGCATCATCACATCATCATTATAGCATCTTCACTGTCATCAATACATCATCACAGCATCATCACATCATTATCACAGCATCATCAGTGTCATCTCAGCATCATCACTGCATCATGACTGCATCATAGCAGCATAATCACAGCATCATCACAGAATCATCAAAGCATCATCATAAGGTCATCACAGCATCATCACTACGTCATCAGATTGTAATCACAGCATCATCACAGTGTCCTCACTGAATCATCACTGCACCATCACTGCACCATCACAGCATCATCTCAGCATCATCATGGCATCATTACTGCATCATCACTGCTTACTCACTGCATCATCACAGCATCATCTCAGCATCATCACAGAATCATTTCTGCATAATCATTGCATTTTCACAGCGTCATCACAGTATCATCACTGCATCATCACAGTGTCATCACAGCATCATCAAAGCATCACGACAGCGTCATCTCACCATCACGACAGCGTCATCAAAGCATCATCACTGCATCATAACAACATCATCTCAGCATCATCACAGAATCATTTCTGCATAATCACTGCATCATCATAGTGTCATCACAGTATATTCACTGCATCATCACATCATCACAGTGTCATCACAGAATCATCACTGAATCATCCAAGCATCATCCAAGCATCATCACAGCACCACCAATGCATCATCACAGTATCATCACTGCATAATCACTGCATCATCACCGCATCATCACATCATCAACACTGCATCATTGCTGCATCATCACATCATTGTCACAGTATCATCAAAATATCATCACAGCATCATCACACCATCATAACAACATCATCACAGCGTCATCACAGTATCGTAAATGCATCATCACAGAATCATCACTGAATCATCATAGCATCTTCATATCATCATCACAATATCATCACAGCATCATCACTGCATCATCACAGCATCATCACTGCATAATCACTGCATCATCACCACATCATCACAGCATCATCACTGCATAATCACTGCATCATCACAGCATCATCACATCGTCATCAAAACATCATTACAAGTATCAACACAACATAATCACAGTGTCATCACAGCATCATCATTGCATCCTTACTGCATGATCACAGCATCTCCGCATCGTAATCACATCATCGTCACTGACTCCTCACTGAATCATCACTGTACCATCACTGCATCATCAGAGCATAATCTGAGCATAATCTCAGCATAATCACAGCATCATCACAGAATCATCACAGCATCATTACTGCATCATCACAGCATCTTTGCATCGTCATCAGAGCATCACCACTGCATCATCACTACATCATCACATCATCATCACAGCATTTTAGCTACATAATCACAGAATCATCATAGCGTAACGACAGCATCATCACAACATCATTACAGCATCATCACAGCGTCATCGTAACATCATGACTGTATCATCACAGCATCATCACAGCATCACCGCAGCGTCATCACTGCATCATCACAGCATCATCACAGCATCATCACGGCATCGTTACAGCATCGTCATATCATCATAACTGCATCATCACAACAACATAACAAAACCATCAAAGCATCGTCACAGCATCATCACCGCGTCATCACAGCGTCATAACTGCATCGTCACTGCATCTAAACTGCATCATCACAAAATCATCACAGCTTCATCACTGCAGCATCACAGCATCATCAAAGCATCATCGCAGCATCATCACATCATCATCACTGCATCATCACAGAATCATTACTGTTTACTCACTGCGGCATCACAGCATTATCACGGTGTCATAACTGCATCATCACTGCACCATTACTGCATCATCACAGTGTCATCTCAGCATCATCACAGCATCATTACTGCCTAATCATTGCATTATCACAACGTCATCACAGTATCATCAGTGCATCATCACAGCATCATCACAGCATCATTACTGCATCATCACAGAATCACGATAGTGTCATCACAGCGTCATCACTGCATCATCACAGCGTCATCTCAGCATCATCAGAGACTCATCACAGCGTCATCACTGCATCATCACTGCATCACCACAGTATCATCACAGCATCATCACAAAATTATAAGAGCGTCATCACAGCGTTATTACTGCATCATCACAGCATCAATAGAGCATCATCACAGCGTCATCACAGCGTTATCACAGCGTCATCACAGCATCACGACATCATCATCACAGCTTCACGACAGTGTCATGAGAGCGTCTTCACAGCATCATCACTACATCATCACAGCATCATCACTGCGTCATCAGAGCATCATCACAAAATCATCACAGCGTCATTACTGCATCATCACTGCATCATCACAGCGTCATCACCGCATCATCACTGCATTGTCACAACATCATGGCGTCATAATAACTGCATCATAACAGCATGATCAAAGCATCATCACAGCGTCATCACAGCGTCATAACTGCATAAACACTGCATCATCAAAGAACCATCACAGCATCATCACAGCGTCATAACAGCATCATCAGAGCATCATCACATCGTCATCACATCGTCATCAAAGAATCTTCACAGCATCATCGCTATGTCATCATAGCATCATCATAATATTATCACAGCTTCATCACAGCGTCATAACAACATCATCACTGCATCATCACAGCATCATCATTATTGCATCATGACTGCATCATTACAGCATCATCAGAGCAGAATCAGTGCGTCGTCACAGCATCATTACTGCATCACCACATCATCACTGTGTTATCGCAGCGTCATCACAGCATCATCACAACATCATCACAGAATCATCACAGCATCATTGCAGCATCATCACATCATCATCACAGCGTCATCACAACATCATCGTAGCATCATCATGCATCATCACAGCATCATTACTGCATCATCACAGCATCATCACAGCATCATCACTGCATCATCACTGAATAATCACAGCATCATCACTGCATCATCACGGCATCGTTACAGCATCGTCATATCATCATAACTGCATCATCACAACAACATAACAAAATCATCAAAGCATCATCACAGCATCATCACCGCGTCATCACAGCGTCATAACTGCATCGTCACTGCATCTAAACTGCATCATCACAAAATCATCACTGCATCACATCATAATCACAACATCATCAAAGCGTCATCACAGCATCATCACTGCGTTATCACAGCATCATCTCAGCATCATCACAGTATCATTACTGCTTATTCACTGCATCATCACAACATCATCACAGCGTCATTACAGTGTCATAAATGCATCATCACAGTGTCATCAAAGTGTCCTAACTGCATAATCACTGCGTCATCGCAGCTTCATCACAGCATCATGACAGCGTCATCACAGCATCAAAAATGCATAATCACTTCATCCTCACATCATCATCATAGCATCATAGCTGCATAATCATAGAGTCATCACAGCATCATCACTACATCATCAAATTGTCATCACTGTATCATCACAGCATCATCACTGCATAATCACTGCATAATCACAGTGTCATAACAGCATCATTACAACACCATGACTACGTCATCACAGCATCACGACAGCGTCATTACAGTGTCATCACAGCATCATCACTGCATTATCACAACATCATCACAACATCATCACTGCGTCATCAGAGCGTCATCACTACATAATCACTTCTTACTCAGTGAATCATCACTGCATCATCACATCATCACAGCATCATCTCAGCATAATCACAGTATCATCACAGCGTCATCACTACATCATCAATGCATCATCACTGCATCATCACAGCATCATCACTGCATCATCACAGCATCATCAGAGCATCATCACAGCATCATCACAACATCATCACAGAGTCATCACAGCATCATCACTGCATAATCACTGCATCATCACAGCATCCTCGCAGCATCAATACAGCGTCATCACAACGTCAACAATGCATCATTACAGCATCATCTCAGTATAGTCACAGCATAATCACTGCATAATCACTGCATCATCATATCGTTATCACTGCATCATCACTGCATCATCACAGCACCATCACAGCATCATTACTGCAGAATCACTGCATCATCACAGCATCATAGCTGCGTAATCACAGCATCATCACATCATCATCGCATAGTCATCACAGCGTCATCACTGCATCATAGCTGCATCATCACAGCATCATTACTGCAGAATCACTGCATCATCACAGCATCCTCACAGCAACATCGCAGCATCATCACAGCATCATCGCATCATCATCACAGTGTCATGACAGCATCATCACTGCATAATCACCGCATAATCACAGCATCATCACAGCATAATCACAGTATCATCACAGCGTCATCACTACATCATCACTGCATCATCACAGAATCATCACTGCGTCATCACAGCATCATCAGAGCATCATCACAGCATCATCACAGCATAATCACAGTATCATCACAGCATCATCACTACATCATCACTGCATCATCACAGAATCATCACTGCGTCATCACAGCATCATCAGAGCATCATCACAGCATCATCACATCATCATCTCAGCATCATTACTGCTTACTCACTGCATCATCATAGCATCATCACATCATCATCACAACATCATCAGTTTCATGTCAGCATCATCACTGCATAATCACTGCATCATCACAGCATCCTCACAGCATCAACACAGCGTCATCACAGCGTCATCAATGCATCATTACAGCATCATCTCAGTATAGTCACAGAATTATTACAGCATAATCACTGCATCATCATATCATCACTGCATCATCACTGCATCATCACTGCATCATCACAGCACCATCACAGCATCATTACTTCAGAATCACTGCATCATCACAGCATCCTCACAGCAACATCGCAGCATCATCACAGCATCATCACACTGTCATGACAGCATCATCACTGCATAATCACTGCATAATCTCCGCATAATCACAGCATCATCACATCATCATCACAATATCATCACAGCGTCATCACTACACATCACTGCATCATCACTACATCATCACAGCATCATCACTTCGTCATCATCAGAGCATCATCACAGCATCATCACTGCATCCTCACTGCATCATGAGTGCATCATCATCACAGCATCATAACTGCATCATCAAAGCATCATCTCGGCATAATCACAATGTCATAAATACATCATCACTCCATCATCACAGCATTATCACATCATCATCACAACGTTTTCAGTGTCATCACAGCATCATAACAACGTCATCAAACTGTCATCACAGCATCATCACCAAATCATCACAGAATCATCACAGCATCATTACTGCATCATCACAGCATCTTTGCATCGTCATCAGAGCATCACCACTGCATCATCACATCATCATCTCAGCATCATCACAGCATCATTACTGCTTACTCACTGCATCATCACAGCGTCATGACAGTGTCATCACTGCATCATAACATCATAGCTTCATCATCAGAACATTGTCACAGCATCATCACTGCATCATCACATCATCATTATAGCATCTTCACTGTCATCAATACATCATCACAGCATCATCACATCATTATCACAGCATCATCAGTGTCATCTCAGCATCATCACTGCATCATGACTGCATCATAGCAGCATAATCACAGCATCATCACAGAATCATCACAGCATCATCATAAGGTCATCACAGCATCATCACTACGTCATCAGATTGTAATCACAGCATCATCACAGTGTCCTCACTGAATCATCACTGCACCATCACTGCAACATCACAGCATCATCTCAGCATCATCATGGCATCATTACTGCATCATCACTGCTTACTCACTGCATCATCACAGCATCATCTCAGCATCATCACAGAATCATTTCTGCATAATCATTGCATTTTCACAGCGTCATCACAGTATCATCACTGCATCATCACAGTGTCATCACAGCATCATCAAAGCATCACGACAGCGTCATCTCACCATCACGACAGCGTCATCAAAGCATCATCACTGCATCATAACAACATCATCTCAGCATCATCACAGAATCATTTCTGCATAATCACTGCATCATCATAGTGTCATCACAGTATATTCACTGCATCATCACATCATCACAGTGTCATCACAGAATCATCACTGAATCATCCAAGCATCATCCAAGCATCATCACAGCACCACCAATGCATCATCACAGTATCATCACTGCATAATCACTGCATCATCACCGCATCATCACATCATCAACACTGCATCATTGCTGCATCATCACATCATTGTCACAGTATCATCAAAATATCATCACAGCATCATCACACCATCATAACAACATCATCACAGCGTCATCACAGTATCGTAAATGCATCATCACAGAATCATCACTGAATCATCATAGCATCTTCATATCATCATCACAATATCATCACAGCATTATCACTGCATCATCACAGCATCATCACTGCATAATCACTGCATCATCACCACATCATCACTGCATCATCACTGCATAATCACTGCATCATCACAGCATCATCACATCGTCATCAAAACATCATTACAAGTATCAACACAACATAATCACAGTGTCATCACAGCATCATCATTGCATCCTTACTGCATGATCACAGCATCTCCGCATCGTAATCACATCATCATCACTGACTCCTCACTGAATCATCACTGTACCATCACTGCATCATCAGAGCATAATCTGAGCATAATCTCAGCATAATCACAGCATCATCACAGAATCATCACAGCATCATTACTGCATCATCACAGCATCTTTGCATCGTCATCAGAGCATCACCACTGCATCATCACTACATCATCACATCATCATCACAGCATTTTAGCTACATAATCACAGAATCATCATAGCGTAACGACAGCATCATCACAACATCATTACAGCATCATCACAGCGTCATCGTAACATCATGACTGTATCATCACAGCATCATCACAGCACCATCACAGCATCATTACTGCAGAATCACTGCATCATCACAGCATCATAGCTGCATAATCACAGCATCATCACATCATCATCGCATAGTCATCACAGCGTCATCACTGCATCATCACAGCATCATCACAGCATCATTACTGCAGAATCACTGCATCATCACAGCATCCTCACAGCAACATCGCAGCATCATCACAGCATCATCGCATCATCATCACAGTGTCATGACAGCATCATCACTGCATAATCACCGCATAATCACAGCATCATCACAGCATAATCACAGTATCATCACAGCGTCATCACTACATCATCACTGCATCATCACAGAATCATCACTGCGTCATCACAGCATCATCAGAGCATCATCACAGCATCATCACAGCATAATCACAGTATCATCACAGCATCATCACTACATCATCACTGCATCATCACAGAATCATCACTGCGTCATCACAGCATCATCAGAGCATCATCACAGCATCATCACATCATCATCTCAGCATCATTACTGCTTACTCACTGCATCATCATAGCATCATCACATCATCATCACAACATCATCAGTTTCATGTCAGCATCATCACTGCATAATCACTGCATCATCACAGCATCCTCACAGCATCAACACAGCGTCATCACAGCGTCATCAATGCATCATTACAGCATCATCTCAGTATAGTCACAGAATTATTACAGCATAATCACTGCATCATCATATCATCACTGCATCATCACTGCATCATCACAGCACCATCACAGCATCATTACTTCAGAATCACTGCATCATCACAGCATCCTCACAGCAACATCGCAGCATCATCACAGCATCATCACACTGTCATGACAGCATCATCACTGCATAATCACTGCATAATCTTCGCATAATCACAGCATCATCACATCATCATCACAATATCATCACAGCGTCATCACTACACATCACTGCATCATCACTACATCATCACAGCATCATCACTTCGTCATCATCAGAGCATCATCACAGCATCATCACTGCATCCTCACTGCATCATGAGTGCATCATCATCACAGCATCATAACTGCATCATCAAAGCATCATCTCGGCATAATCACAATGTC
This sequence comes from Clangula hyemalis, assembly GCA_963989345.1. The sequence goes on along the minus strand of CAXDIO010000032.1, from coordinate 192,876 downwards.
ATAAATACATCATCACTCCATCATCACAGCATTATCACATCATCATCACAACGTTTTCAGTGTCATCACAGCATCATAACAACGTCATCAAACTGTCATCACAGCATCATCACCAAATCATCACAGAATCATCACAGCATCATTACTGCATCATCACAGCATCTTTGCATCGTCATCAGAGCATCACCACTGCATCATCACATCATCATCTCAGCATCATCACAGCATCATTACTGCTTACTCACTGCATCATCACAGCGTCATGACAGTGTCATCACTGCATCATAACATCATAGCTTCATCATCAGAACATTGTCACAGCATCATCACTGCATCATCACATCATCATTATAGCATCTTCACTGTCATCAATACATCATCACAGCATCATCACATCATTATCACAGCATCATCAGTGTCATCTCAGCATCATCACTGCATCATGACTGCATCATAGCAGCATAATCACAGCATCATCACAGAATCATCACAGCATCATCATAAGGTCATCACAGCATCATCACTACGTCATCAGATTGTAATCACAGCATCATCACAGTGTCCTCACTGAATCATCACTGCACCATCACTGCACCATCACAGCATCATCTCAGCATCATCATGGCATCATTACTGCATCATCACTGCTTACTCACTGCATCATCACAGCATCATCTCAGCATCATCACAGAATCATTTCTGCATAATCATTGCATTTTCACAGCGTCATCACAGTATCATCACTGCATCATCACAGTGTCATCACAGCATCATCAAAGCATCACGACAGCGTCATCTCACCATCACGACAGCGTCATCAAAGCATCATCACTGCATCATAACAACATCATCTCAGCATCATCACAGAATCATTTCTGCATAATCACTGCATCATCATAGTGTCATCACAGTATATTCACTGCATCATCACATCATCACAGTGTCATCACAGAATCATCACTGAATCATCCAAGCATCATCCAAGCATCATCACAGCACCACCAATGCATCATCACAGTATCATCACTGCATCATCACTGCATCATCACCGCATCATCACATCATCAACACTGCATCATTGCTGCATCATCACATCATTGTCACAGTATCATCAAAATATCATCACAGCATCATCACACCATCATAACAACATCATCACAGCGTCATCACAGTATCGTAAATGCATCATCACAGAATCATCACTGAATCATCATAGCATCTTCATATCATCATCACAATATCATCACAGCATCATCACTGCATCATCACAGCATCATCACTGCATAATCACTGCATCATCACCACATCATCACAGCATCATCACTGCATAATCACTGCATCATCACAGCATCATCACATCGTCATCAAAACATCATTACAAGTATCAACACAACATAATCACAGTGTCATCACAGCATCATCATTGCATCCTTACTGCATGATCACAGCATCTCCGCATCGTAATCACATCATCATCACTGACTCCTCACTGAATCATCACTGTACCATCACTGCATCATCAGAGCATAATCTGAGCATAATCTCAGCATAATCACAGCATCATCACAGAATCATCACAGCATCATTACTGCATCATCACAGCATCTTTGCATCGTCATCAGAGCATCACCACTGCATCATCACTACATCATCACATCATCATCACAGCATTTTAGCTACATAATCACAGAATCATCATAGCGTAACGACAGCATCATCACAACATCATTACAGCATCATCACAGCGTCATCGTAACATCATGACTGTATCATCACAGCATCATCACAGCACCATCACAGCATCATTACTGCAGAATCACTGCATCATCACAGCATCATAGCTGCATAATCACAGCATCATCACATCATCATCGCATAGTCATCACAGCGTCATCACTGCATCATCACAGCATCATCACAGCATCATTACTGCAGAATCACTGCATCATCACAGCATCCTCACAGCAACATCGCAGCATCATCACAGCATCATCGCATCATCATCACAGTGTCATGACAGCATCATCACTGCATAATCACCGCATAATCACAGCATCATCACAGCATAATCACAGTATCATCACAGCGTCATCACTACATCATCACTGCATCATCACAGAATCATCACTGCGTCATCACAGCATCATCAGAGCATCATCACAGCATCATCACAGCATAATCACAGTATCATCACAGCATCATCACTACATCATCACTGCATCATCACAGAATCATCACTGCGTCATCACAGCATCATCAGAGCATCATCACAGCTTCATCACATCATCATCTCAGCATCATTACTGCTTACTCACTGCATCATCATAGCATCATCACATCATCATCACAACATCATCAGTTTCATGTCAGCATCATCACTGCATAATCATTGCATCATCACAGCATCCTCACAGCATCAACACAGCGTCATCACAGCGTCATCAATGCATCATTACAGCATCATCTCAGTATAGTCACAGAATTATTACAGCATAATCACTGCATCATCATATCATCACTGCATCATCACTGCATCATCACTGCATCATCACAGCACCATCACAGCATCATTACTTCAGAATCACTGCATCATCACAGCATCCTCACAGCAACATCGCAGCATCATCACAGCATCATCACACTGTCATGACAGCATCATCACTGCATAATCACTGCATAATCTTCGCATAATCACAGCATCATCACATCATCATCACAATATCATCACAGCGTCATCACTACACATCACTGCATCATCACTACATCATCACAGCATCATCACTTCGTCATCATCAGAGCATCATCACAGCATCATCACTGCATCCTCACTGCATCATGAGTGCATCATCATCACAGCATCATAACTGCATCATCAAAGCATCATCTCGGCATAATCACAATGTCATAAATACATCATCACTCCATCATCACAGCATTATCACATCATCATCACAACGTTTTCAGTGTCATCACAGCATCATAACAACGTCATCAAACTGTCATCACAGCATCATCACCAAATCATCACAGAATCATCACAGCATCATTACTGCATCATCACAGCATCTTTGCATCGTCATCAGAGCATCACCACTGCATCATCACATCATCATCTCAGCATCATCACAGCATCATTACTGCTTACTCACTGCATCATCACAGCGTCATGACAGTGTCATCACTGCATCATAACATCATAGCTTCATCATCAGAACATTGTCACAGCATCATCACTGCATCATCACATCATCATTATAGCATCTTCACTGTCATCAATACATCATCACAGCATCATCACATCATTATCACAGCATCATCAGTGTCATCTCAGCATCATCACTGCATCATGACTGCATCATAGCAGCATAATCACAGCATCATCACAGAATCATCACAGCATCATCATAAGGTCATCACAGCATCATCACTACGTCATCAGATTGTAATCACAGCATCATCACAGTGTCCTCACTGAATCATCACTGCACCATCACTGCACCATCACAGCATCATCTCAGCATCATCATGGCATCATTACTGCATCATCACTGCTTACTCACTGCATCATCACAGCATCATCTCAGCATCATCACAGAATCATTTCTGCATAATCATTGCATTTTCACAGCGTCATCACAGTATCATCACTGCATCATCACAGTGTCATCACAGCATCATCAAAGCATCACGACAGCGTCATCTCACCATCACGACAGCGTCATCAAAGCATCATCACTGCATCATAACAACATCATCTCAGCATCATCACAGAATCATTTCTGCATAATCACTGCATCATCATAGTGTCATCACAGTATATTCACTGCATCATCACATCATCACAGTGTCATCACAGAATCATCACTGAATCATCCAAGCATCATCCAAGCATCATCACAGCACCACCAATGCATCATCACAGTATCATCACTGCATAATCACTGCATCATCACCGCATCATCACTGCATCAACACTGCATCATTGCTGCATCATCACATCATTGTCACAGTATCATCAAAATATCATCACAGCATCATCACACCATCATAACAACATCATCACAGCGTCATCACAGTATCGTAAATGCATCATCACAGAATCATCACTGAATCATCATAGCATCTTCATATCATCATCACAATATCATCACAGCATCATCACTGCATCATCACAGCATCATCACTGCATAATCACTGCATCATCACCACATCATCACAGCATCATCACTGCATAATCACTGCATCATCACAGCATCATCACATCGTCATCAAAACATCATTACAAGTATCAACACAACATAATCACAGTGTCATCACAGCATCATCATTGCATCCTTACTGCATGATCACAGCATCTCCGCATCGTAATCACATCATCATCACTGACTCCTCACTGAATCATCACTGTACCATCACTGCATCATCAGAGCATAATCTCAGCATAATCTCAGCATAATCACAGCATCATCACAGAATCATCACAGCATCTTTGCATCGTCATCAGAGCATCACCACTGCATCATCACTACATCATCACATCATCATCACAGCATTTTAGCTACATAATCACAGAATCATCATAGCGTAACGACAGCATCATCACAACATCATTACAGCATCATCACAGCGTCATCGTAACATCATGACTGTATCATCACAGCATCATCACAGCACCATCACAGCATCATTACTGCAGAATCACTGCATCATCACAGCATCATAGCTGCATAATCACAGCATCATCACATCATCATCGCATAGTCATCACAGCGTCATCACTGCATCATAGCTGCATCATCACAGCATCATTACTGCAGAATCACTGCATCATCACAGCATCCTCACAGCAACATCGCAGCATCATCACAGCATCATCGCATCATCATCACAGTGTCATGACAGCATCATCACTGCATAATCACCGCATAATCACAGCATCATCACAGCATAATCACAGTATCATCACAGCGTCATCACTACATCATCACTGCATCATCACAGAATCATCACTGCGTCATCACAGCATCATCAGAGCATCATCACGGCATCGTTACAGCATCGTCATATCATCATAACTGCATCATCACAACAACATAAGAAAATCATCAAAGCATCGTCACAGCATCATCACCGCGTCATCACAGCGTCATAACTGCATCGTCACTGCATCTAAACTGCATCATCACAAAATCATCACAGCTTCATCACTGCAGCATCACAGCATCATCAAAGCATCATCGCAGCATCATCACATCATCATCACTGCATCATCACAGAATCATTACTGTTTACTCACTGCGGCATCACAGCATTATCACGGTGTCATAAGTGCATCATCACTGCACCATTACTGCATCATCACAGTGTCATCTCAGCATCATCACAGCATCATTACTGCCTAATCATTGCATTATCACAACGTCATCACAGTATCATCAGTGCATCATCACAGCATCATTACTGCATCATCACATCATCATCACAGAATCACGATAGTGTCATCACAGCGTCATCACTGCATCATCACAGCGTCATCTCAGCATCATCAGAGACTCATCACAGCGTCATCACTGCATCATCACTGCATCACCACAGTATCATCACAGCATCATCACAAAATTATAAGAGCGTCATCACAGCGTTATTACTGCATCATCACAGCATCAATAGAGCATCATCACAGCGTCATCACAGCGTTATCACAGCGTCATCACAGCATCATCACAGCATCACGATATCATCATCACAGCTTCACGACAGTGTCATGAGAGCGTCTTCACAGCATCATCACTACATCATCACAGCATCATCACTGCGTCATCAGAGCATCATCACAAAATCATCACAGCGTCATTACTGCATCATCACTGCATCATCACAGCGTCATCACCGCATCATCACTGCATTGTCACAACATCATGGCGTCATAATAACTGCATCATAACAGCATGATCAAAGCATCATCACAGCGTCATCACAGCGTCATAACTGCATAAACACTGCATCATCAAAGAACCATCACAGCATCATCACAGCGTCATAACAGCATCATCAGAGCATCATCACATCGTCATCACATCGTCATCAAAGAATCTTCACAGCATCATCGCTATGTCATCATAGCATCATCATAATATTATCACAGCTTCATCACAGCGTCATAACAACATCATCACTGCATCATCACAGCATCATCATTATTGCATCATGACTGCATCATTACAGCATCATCAGAGCAGAATCAGTGCGTCGTCACAGCATCATTACTGCATCACCACATCATCACTGTGTTATCGCAGCATCATCACAGCATCATCACAACATCATCACAGAATCATCACAGCATCATTGCAGCATCATCACATCATCATCACAGCGTCATCACAACATCATCGTAGCATCATCATGCATCATCACAGCATCATTACTGCATCATCACAGCATCATCACAGCATCATCACTGCATCATCACTGAATAATCACAGCATCATCACTGCATCATCACGGCATCGTTACAGCATCATCATATCATCATAACCGCATCATCACAACAACATAACAAAATCATCAAAGCATCATCACAGCATCATCACCGCGTCATCACAGCGTCATAACTGCATCGTCACTGCATCTAAACTGCATCATCACAAAATCATCACTGCATCACATCATAATCACAACATCATCAAAGCGTCATCACAGCATCATCAGAGCATCATCACAGCATCATCACAGCATAATCACAGTATCATCACAGCGTCATCACTACATCATCACTGCATCATCACAGAATCATCACTGCGTCATCACAGCATCATCAGAGCATCATCACAGCATCATCACAGCATAATCACAGTATCATCACAGCATCATCACTACATCATCACTGCATCATCACAGAATCATCACTGCGTCATCACAGCATCATCAGAGCATCATCACAGCATCATCACATCATCATCTCAGCATCATTACTGCTTACTCACTGCATCATCATAGCATCATCACATCATCATCACAACATCATCAGTTTCATGTCAGCATCATCACTGCATAATCACTGCATCATCACAGCATCCTCACAGCATCAACACAGCGTCATCACAGCGTCATCAATGCATCATTACAGCATCATCTCAGTATAGTCACAGAATTATTACAGCATAATCACTGCATCATCATATCATCACTGCATCATCACTGCATCATCACTGCATCATCACAGCACCATCACAGCATCATTACTTCAGAATCACTGCATCATCACAGCATCCTCACAGCAACATCGCAGCATCATCACAGCATCATCACACTGTCATGACAGCATCATCACTGCATAATCACTGCATAATCTCCGCATAATCACAGCATCATCACATCATCATCACAATATCATCACAGCGTCATCACTACACATCACTGCATCATCACTACATCATCACAGCATCATCACTTCGTCATCATCAGAGCATCATCACAGCATCATCACTGCATCCTCACTGCATCATGAGTGCATCATCATCACAGCATCATAACTGCATCATCAAAGCATCATCTCGGCATAATCACAATGTCATAAATACATCATCACTCCATCATCACAGCATTATCACATCATCATCACAACGTTTTCAGTGTCATCACAGCATCATAACAACGTCATCAAACTGTCATCACAGCATCATCACCAAATCATCACAGAATCATCACAGCATCATTACTGCATCATCACAGCATCTTTGCATCGTCATCAGAGCATCACCACTGCATCATCACATCATCATCTCAGCATCATCACAGCATCATTACTGCTTACTCACTGCATCATCACAGCGTCATGACAGTGTCATCACTGCATCATAACATCATAGCTTCATCATCAGAACATTGTCACAGCATCATCACTGCATCATCACATCATCATTATAGCATCTTCACTGTCATCAATACATCATCACAGCATCATCACATCATTATCACAGCATCATCAGTGTCATCTCAGCATCATCACTGCATCATGACTGCATCATAGCAGCATAATCACAGCATCATCACAGAATCATCACAGCATCATCATAAGGTCATCACAGCATCATCACTACGTCATCAGATTGTAATCACAGCATCATCACAGTGTCCTCACTGAATCATCACTGCACCATCACTGCAACATCACAGCATCATCTCAGCATCATCATGGCATCATTACTGCATCATCACTGCTTACTCACTGCATCATCACAGCATCATCTCAGCATCATCACAGAATCATTTCTGCATAATCATTGCATTTTCACAGCGTCATCACAGTATCATCACTGCATCATCACAGTGTCATCACAGCATCATCAAAGCATCACGACAGCGTCATCTCACCATCACGACAGCGTCATCAAAGCATCATCACTGCATCATAACAACATCATCTCAGCATCATCACAGAATCATTTCTGCATAATCACTGCATCATCATAGTGTCATCACAGTATATTCACTGCATCATCACATCATCACAGTGTCATCACAGAATCATCACTGAATCATCCAAGCATCATCCAAGCATCATCACAGCACCACCAATGCATCATCACAGTATCATCACTGCATCATCACTGCATCATCACCGCATCATCACATCATCAACACTGCATCATTGCTGCATCATCACATCATTGTCACAGTATCATCAAAATATCATCACAGCATCATCACACCATCATAACAACATCATCACAGCGTCATCACAGTATCGTAAATGCATCATCACAGAATCATCACTGAATCATCATAGCATCTTCATATCATCATCACAATATCATCACAGCATCATCACTGCATCATCACAGCATCATCACTGCATAATCACTGCATCATCACCACATCATCACAGCATCATCACTGCATAATCACTGCATCATCACAGCATCATCACATCGTCATCAAAACATCATTACAAGTATCAACACAACATAATCACAGTGTCATCACAGCATCATCATTGCATCCTTACTGCATGATCACAGCATCTCCGCATCGTAATCACATCATCATCACTGACTCCTCACTGAATCATCACTGTACCATCACTGCATCATCAGAGCATAATCTGAGCATAATCTCAGCATAATCACAGCATCATCACAGAATCATCACAGCATCATTACTGCATCATCACAGCATCTTTGCATCGTCATCAGAGCATCACCACTGCATCATCACTACATCATCACATCATCATCACAGCATTTTAGCTACATAATCACAGAATCATCATAGCGTAACGACAGCATCATCACAACATCATTACAGCATCATCACAGCGTCATCGTAACATCATGACTGTATCATCACAGCATCATCACAGCACCATCACAGCATCATTACTGCAGAATCACTGCATCATCACAGCATCATAGCTGCATAATCACAGCATCATCACATCATCATCGCATAGTCATCACAGCGTCATCACAGCATCATCACAGCACCATCACAGCATCATTACTGCAGAATCACTGCATCATCACAGCATCATAGCTGCATAATCACAGCATCATCACATCATCATCGCATAGTCATCACAGCATCCTCACAGCAACATCGCAGCATCATCACAGCATCATCGCATCATCATCACAGTGTCATGACAGCATCATCACTGCATAATCACCGCATAATCACAGCATCATCACAGCATAATCACAGTATCATCACAGCGTCATCACTACATCATCACTGCATCATCACAGAATCATCACTGCGTCATCACAGCATCATCAGAGCATCATCACAGCATCATCACAGCATAATCACAGTATCATCACAGCATCATCACTACATCATCACTGCATCATCAGAGACTCATCACAGCGTCATCACAGCATCATCAGAGCATCATCACAGCATCATCACATCATCATCTCAGCATCATTACTGCTTACTCACTGCATCATCATAGCATCATCACATCATCATCACAACATCATCAGTTTCATGTCAGCATCATCACTGCATAATCACTGCATCATCACAGCATCCTCACAGCATCAACACAGCGTCATCACAGCGTCATCAATGCATCATTACAGCATCATCTCAGTATAGTCACAGAATTATTACAGCATAATCACTGCATCATCATATCATCACTGCATCATCACTGCATCATCACTGCATCATCACAGCACCATCACAGCATCATTACTTCAGAATCACTGCATCATCACAGCATCCTCACAGCAACATCGCAGCATCATCACAGCATCATCACACTGTCATGACAGCATCATCACTGCATAATCACTGCATAATCTTCGCATAATCACAGCATCATCACATCATCATCACAATATCATCACAGCGTCATCACTACACATCACTGCATCATCACTACATCATCACAGCATCATCACTTCGTCATCATCAGAGCATCATCACAGCATCATCACTGCATCCTCACTGCATCATGAGTGCATCATCATCACAGCATCATAACTGCATCATCAAAGCATCATCTCGGCATAATCACAATGTCATAAATACATCATCACTCCATCATCACAGCATTATCACATCATCATCACAACGTTTTCAGTGTCATCACAGCATCATAACAACGTCATCAAACTGTCATCACAGCATCATCACCAAATCATCACAGAATCATCACAGCATCATTACTGCATCATCACAGCATCTTTGCATCGTCATCAGAGCATCACCACTGCATCATCACATCATCATCTCAGCATCATCACAGCATCATTACTGCTTACTCACTGCATCATCACAGCGTCATGACAGTGTCATCACTGCATCATAACATCATAGCTTCATCATCAGAACATTATCACAGCATCATCACTGCATCATCACATCATCATTATAGCATCTTCACTGTCATCAATACATCATCACAGCATCATCACATCATTATCACAGCATCATCAGTGTCATCTCAGCATCATCACTGCATCATGACTGCATCATAGCAGCATAATCACAGCATCATCACAGAATCATCACAGCATCATCATAAGGTCATCACAGCATCATCACTACGTCATCAGATTGTAATCACAGCATCATCACAGTGTCCTCACTGAATCATCACTGCACCATCACTGCAACATCACAGCATCATCTCAGCATCATCATGGCATCATTACTGCATCATCACTGCTTACTCACTGCATCATCACAGCATCATCTCAGCATCATCACAGAATCATTTCTGCATAATCACTGCATCATCATAGTGTCATCACAGTATATTCACTGCATCATCACATCATCACAGTGTCATCACAGAATCATCACTGAATCATCCAAGCATCATCCAAGCATCATCACAGCACCACCAATGCATCATCACAGTATCATCACTGCATAATCACTGCATCATCACCGCATCATCACATCATCAACACTGCATCATTGCTGCATCATCACATCATTGTCACAGTATCATCAAAATATCATCACAGCATCATCACACCATCATAACAACATCATCACAGCGTCATCACAGTATCGTAAATGCATCATCACAGAATCATCACTGAATCATCATAGCATCTTCATATCATCATCACAATATCATCACAGCATCATCACTGCATCATCACAGCATCATCACTGCATAATCACTGCATCATCACCACATCATCACAGCATCATCACTGCATAATCACTGCATCATCACAGCATCATCACATCGTCATCAAAACATCATTACAAGTATCAACACAACATAATCACAGTGTCATCACAGCATCATCATTGCATCCTTACTGCATGATCACAGCATCTCCGCATCGTAATCACATCATCATCACTGACTCCTCACTGAATCATCACTGTACCATCACTGCATCATCAGAGCATAATCTGAGCATAATCTCAGCATAATCACAGCATCATCACAGAATCATCACAGCATCTTTGCATCGTCATCAGAGCATCACCACTGCATCATCACTACATCATCACATCATCATCACAGCATTTTAGCTACATAATCACAGAATCATCATAGCGTAACGACAGCATCATCACAACATCATTACAGCGTCATCGTAACATCATGACTGTATCATCACAGCATCATCACAGCATCACCGCAGCGTCATCACTGCATCATCACAGCATCATCACAGCATCATCACGGCATCGTTACAGCATCGTCATATCATCATAACTGCATCATCACAACAACATAACAAAATCATCAAAGCATCGTCACAGCATCATCACCGCGTCATCACAGCGTCATAACTGCATCGTCACTGCATCTAAACTGCATCATCACAAAATCATCACAGCTTCATCACTGCAGCATCACAGCATCATCAAAGCATCATCGCAGCATCATCACATCATCATCACTGCATCATCACAGAATCATTACTGTTTACTCACTGCGGCATCACAGCATTATCACGGTGTCATAACTGCATCATCACTGCACCATTACTGCATCATCACAGTGTCATCTCAGCATCATCACAGCATCATTACTGCCTAATCATTGCATTATCACAACGTCATCACAGTATCATCAGTGCATCATCACAGCATCATTACTGCATCATCACATCATCATCACAGAATCACGATAGTGTCATCACAGCGTCATCACTGCATCATCACAGCGTCATCTCAGCATCATCAGAGACTCATCACAGCGTCATCACTGCATCATCACTGCATCACCACAGTATCATCACAGCATCATCACAAAATTATAAGAGCGTCATCACAGCGTTATTACTGCATCATCACAGCATCAATAGAGCATCATCACAGCGTCATCACAGCGTTATCACAGCGTCATCACAGCATCATCACAGCATCACGATATCATCATCACAGCTTCACGACAGTGTCATGAGAGCGTCTTCACAGCATCATCACTACATCATCACAGCATCATCACTGCGTCATCAGAGCATCATCACAAAATCATCACAGCGTCATTACTGCATCATCACTGCATCATCACAGCGTCATCACCGCATCATCACTGCATTGTCACAACTTCATGGCGTCATAATAACTGCATCATAACAGCATGATCAAAGCATCATCACAGCGTCATCACAGCGTCATAACTGCATAAACACTGCATCATCAAAGAACCATCACAGCATCATCACAGCGTCATAACAGCATCATCAGAGCATCATCACATCGTCATCACATCGTCATCAAAGAATCTTCACAGCATCATCGCTATGTCATCATAGCATCATCATAATATTATCACAGCTTCATCACAGCGTCATAACAACATCATCACTGCATCATCACAGCATCATCATTATTGCATCATGACTGCATCATTACAGCATCATCAGAGCAGAATCAGTGCGTCGTCACAGCATCATTACTGCATCACCACATCATCACTGTGTTATCGCAGCGTCATCACAGCATCATCACAACATCATCACAGAATCATCACAGCATCATTGCAGCATCATCACATCATCATCACAGCGTCATCACAACATCATCGTAGCATCATCATGCATCATCACAGCATCATTACTGCATCATCACAGCATCATCACAGCATCATCACTGCATCATCACTGAATAATCACAGCATCATCACTGCATCATCACGGCATCGTTACAGCATCGTCATATCATCATAACTGCATCATCACAACAACATAACAAAATCATCAAAGCATCATCACAGCATCATCACCGCGTCATCACAGCGTCATAACTGCATCGTCACTGCATCTAAACTGCATCATCACAAAATCATCACTGCATCACATCATAATCACAACATCATCAAAGCGTCATCACAGCATCATCACTGCGTTATCACAGCATCATCTCAGCATCATCACAGTATCATTACTGCTTATTCACTGCATCATCACAACATCATCACAGCGTCATTACAGTGTCATAAATGCATCATCACAGTGTCATCAAAGCGTCCTAACTGCATAATCACTGCATCATCGCAGCTTCATCACAGCATCATGACAGCGTCATCACAGCATCAAAAATGCATAATCACTTCATCCTCACATCATCATCATAGCATCATAGCTGCATAATCATAGAGTCATCACAGCATCATCACTACATCATCAAATTGTCATCACTGTATCATCACAGCATCATCATAGCATCATCACTGCATAATCACAGTGTCATAACAGCATCATTACAACACCATGACTACGTCATCACAGCATCACGACAGCGTCATTACAGTGTCATCACAGCATCATCACTGCATTATCACAACATCATCACAACATCATCACTGCGTCATCAGAGCGTCATCACTACATAATCACTTCTTACTCAGTGAATCATCACTGCATCATCACATCATCACAGCATCATCTCAGCATAATCACAGTATCATCACAGCGTCATCACTACATCATCAATGCATCATCACTGCATCATCACAGCATCATCACTGCATCATCACAGCATCATCAGAGCATCATCACAGCATCATCACAACATCATCACAGAGTCATCACAGCATCATCACTGCATAATCACTGCATCATCACAGCATCCTCACAGCATCAATACAGCGTCATCACAACGTCAACAATGCATCATTACAGCATCATCTCAGTATAGTCACAGCATAATCACTGCATAATCACTGCATCATCATATCGTCATCACTGCATCATCACTGCATCATCACAGCACCATCACAGCATCATTACTGCAGAATCACTGCATCATCACAGCATCATAGCTGCATAATCACAGCATCATCACATCATCATCGCATAGTCATCACAGCATCCTCACAGCAACATCGCAGCATCATCACAGCATCATCGCATCATCATCACAGTGTCATGACAGCATCATCACTGCATAATCACCGCATAATCACAGCATCATCACAGCATAATCACAGTATCATCACAGCGTCATCACTACATCATCACTGCATCATCACAGAATCATCACTGCGTCATCACAGCATCATCAGAGCATCATCACAGCATCATCAGAGCATAATCACAGTATCATCACAGCATCATCACTACATCATCACTGCATCATCACAGAATCATCACTGCGTCATCACAGCATCATCAGAGCATCATCACAGCATCATCACATCATCATCTCAGCATCATTACTGCTTACTCACTGCATCATCATAGCATCATCACATCATCATCACAACATCATCAGTTTCATGTCAGCATCATCACTGCATAATCACTGCATCATCACAGCATCCTCACAGCATCAACACAGCGTCATCACAGCGTCATCAATGCATCATTACAGCATCATCTCAGTATAGTCACAGAATTATTACAGCATAATCACTGCATCATCATATCATCACTGCATCATCACTGCATCATCACTGCATCATCACAGCACCATCACAGCATCATTACTTCAGAATCACTGCATCATCACAGCATCCTCACAGCAACATCGCAGCATCATCACAGCATCATCACACTGTCATGACAGCATCATCACTGCATAATCACTGCATAATCTCCGCATAATCACAGCATCATCACATCATCATCACAATATCATCACAGCGTCATCACTACACATCACTGCATCATCACTACATCATCACAGCATCATCACTTCGTCATCATCAGAGCATCATCACAGCATCATCACTGCATCCTCACTGCATCATGAGTGCATCATCATCACAGCATCATAACTGCATCATCAAAGCATCATCTCGGCATAATCACAATGTCATAAATACATCATCACTCCATCATCACAGCATTATCACATCATCATCACAACGTTTTCAGTGTCATCACAGCATCATAACAACGTCATCAAACTGTCATCACAGCATCATCACCAAATCATCACAGAATCATCACAGCATCATTACTGCATCATCACAGCATCTTTGCATCGTCATCAGAGCATCACCACTGCATCATCACATCATCATCTCAGCATCATCACAGCATCATTACTGCTTACTCACTGCATCATCACAGCGTCATGACAGTGTCATCACTGCATCATAACATCATAGCTTCATCATCAGAACATTATCACAGCATCATCACTGCATCATCACATCATCATTATAGCATCTTCACTGTCATCAATACATCATCACAGCATCATCACATCATTATCACAGCATCATCAGTGTCATCTCAGCATCATCACTGCATCATGACTGCATCATAGCAGCATAATCACAGCATCATCACAGAATCATCACAGCATCATCATAAGGTCATCACAGCATCATCACTACGTCATCAGATTGTAATCACAGCATCATCACAGTGTCCTCACTGAATCATCACTGCACCATCACTGCAACATCACAGCATCATCTCAGCATCATCATGGCATCATTACTGCATCATCACTGCTTACTCACTGCATCATCACAGCATCATCTCAGCATCATCACAGAATCATTTCTGCATAATCATTGCATTTTCACAGCGTCATCACAGTATCATCACTGCATCATCACAGTGTCATCACAGCATCATCAAAGCATCACGACAGCGTCATCTCACCATCACGACAGCGTCATCAAAGCATCATCACTGCATCATAACAACATCATCTCAGCATCATCACAGAATCATTTCTGCATAATCACTGCATCATCATAGTGTCATCACAGTATATTCACTGCATCATCACATCATCACAGTGTCATCACAGAATCATCACTGAATCATCCAAGCATCATCCAAGCATCATCACAGCACCACCAATGCATCATCACAGTATCATCACTGCATCATCACCGCATCATCACATCATCAACACTGCATCATTGCTGCATCATCACATCATTGTCACAGTATCATCAAAATATCATCACAGCATCATCACACCATCATAACAACATCATCACAGCGTCATCACAGTATCGTAAATGCATCATCACAGAATCATCACTGAATCATCATAGCATCTTCATATCATCATCACAATATCATCACAGCATCATCACTGCATCATCACAGCATCATCACTGCATAATCACTGCATCATCACCACATCATCACAGCATCATCACTGCATAATCACTGCATCATCACAGCATCATCACATCGTCATCAAAACATCATTACAAGTATCAACACAACATAATCACAGTGTCATCACAGCATCATCATTGCATCCTTACTGCATGATCACAGCATCTCCGCATCGTAATCACATCATCATCACTGACTCCTCACTGAATCAATCATCACTGTACCATCACTGCATCATCAGAGCATAATCTGAGCATAATCTCAGCATAATCACAGCATCATCACAGAATCATCACAGCATCATTACTGCATCATCACAGCATCTTTGCATCGTCATCAGAGCATCACCACTGCATCATCACTACATCATCACATCATCATCACAGCATTTTAGCTACATAATCACAGAATCATCATAGCGTAACGACAGCATCATCACAACATCATTACAGCATCCTCACAGCGTCATCGTAACATCATGACTGTATCATCACAGCATCATCACAGCATCACCGCAGCGTCATCACTGCATCATCACAGCATCATCACAGCATCATCACAGCATCGTTACAGCATCGTCATATCATCATAACTGCATCATCACAACAACATAACAAAATCATCAAAGCATCGTCACAGCATCATCACCGCGTCATCACAGCGTCATAACTGCATCGTCACTGCATCTAAACTGCATCATCACAAAATCATCACAGCTTCATCACTGCAGCATCACAGCATCATCAAAGCATCATCGCAGCATCATCACATCATCATAGAATCATTACTGTTTACTCACTGCGGCATCACAGCATTATCACGGTGTCATAACTGCATCATCACTGCACCATTACTGCATCATCACAGTGTCATCTCAGCATCATCACAGCATCATTACTGCCTAATCATTGCATTATCACAACGTCATCACAGTATCATCAGTGCATCATCACAGCATCATTACTGCATCATCACATCATCATCACAGAATCACGATAGTGTCATCACAGCGTCATCACTGCATCATCACAGCGTCATCTCAGCATCATCAGAGACTCATCACAGCGTCATCACTGCATCATCACTGCATCACCACAGTATCATCACAGCATCATCACAAAATTATAAGAGCGTCATCACAGCGTTATTACTGCATCATCACAGCATCAATAGAGCATCATCACAGCGTCATCACAGCGTTATCACAGCGTCATCACAGCATCACGACATCATCATCACAGCTTCACGACAGTGTCATGAGAGCGTCTTCACAGCATCATGACTACATCATCACAGCATCATCACTGCGTCATCAGAGCATCATCACAAAATCACCACAGCGTCATTACTGCATCATCACTGCATCATCACAGCGTCATCACCGCATCATCACTGCATTGTCACAACATCATGGCGTCATAATAACTGCATCATAACAGCATGATCAAAGCATCATCACAGCGTCATCACAGCGTCATAACTGCATAAACACTGCATCATCAAAGAACCATCACAGCATCATCACAGCGTCATAACAGCATCATCAGAGCATCATCACATCGTCATCACATCGTCATCAAAGAATCTTCACAGCATCATCGCTATGTCATCATAGCATCATCATAATATTATCACAGCTTCATCACAGCGTCATAACAACATCATCACTGCATCATCACAGCATCATCATTATTGCATCATGACTGCATCATTACAGCATCATCAGAGCAGAATCAGTGCGTCGTCACAGCATCATTACTGCATCACCACATCATCACTGTGTTATCGCAGCGTCATCACAGCATCATCACAACATCATCACAGAATCATCACAGCATCATTGCAGCATCATCACATCATCATCACAGCGTCATCACAACATCATCGTAGCATCATCATGCATCATCACAGCATCATTACTGCATCATCACAGCATCATCACAGCATCATCACTGCATCATCACTGAATAATCACAGCATCATCACTGCATCATCACGGCATCGTTACAGCATCGTCATATCATCATAACTGCATCATCACAACAACATAACAAAATCATCAAAGCATCATCACAGCATCATCACCGCGTCATCACAGCGTCATAACTGCATCGTCACTGCATCTAAACTGCATCATCACAAAATCATCACTGCATCACATCATAATCACAACATCATCAAAGCGTCATCACAGCATCATCACTGCGTTATCACAGCATCATCTCAGCATCATCACAGTATCATTACTGCTTATTCACTGCATCATCACAACATCATCACAGCGTCATTACAGTGTCATAAATGCATCATCACAGTGTCATCAAAGCGTCCTAACTGCATAATCACTGCATCATCGCAGCTTCATCACAGCATCATGACAGCGTCATCACAGCATCAAAAATGCATAATCACTTCATCCTCACATCATCATCATAGCATCATAGCTGCATAATCATAGAGTCATCACAGCATCATCACTACATCATCAAATTGTCATCACTGTATCATCACAGCATCATCATAGCATCATCACTGCATAATCACAGTGTCATAACAGCATCATTACAACACCATGACTACGTCATCACAGCATCACGACAGCGTCATTACAGTGTCATCACAGCATCATCACTGCATTATCACAACATCATCACAACATCATCACTGCGTCATCAGAGCGTCATCACTACATAATCACTTCTTACTCAGTGAATCATCACTGCATCATCACATCATCACAGCATCATCTCAGCATAATCACAGTATCATCACAGCGTCATCACTACATCATCAATGCATCATCACTGCATCATCACAGCATCATCACTGCATCATCACAGCATCATCAGAGCATCATCACAGCATCATCACAACATCATCACAGAGTCATCACAGCATCATCACTGCATAATCACTGCATCATCACAGCATCCTCACAGCATCAATACAGCGTCATCACAACGTCAACAATGCATCATTACAGCATCATCTCAGTATAGTCACAGCATAATCACTGCATAATCACTGCATCATCATATCGTCATCACTGCATCATCACTGCATCATCACAGCACCATCACAGCATCATTACTGCAGAATCACTGCATCATCACAGCATCATAGCTGCATAATCACAGCATCATCACATCATCATCGCATAGTCATCACAGCGTCATCACTGCATCATCACAGCATCATCACAGCATCATTACTGCAGAATCACTGCATCATCACAGCATCCTCACAGCAACATCGCAGCATCATCACAGCATCATCGCATCATCATCACAGTGTCATGACAGCATCATCACTGCATAATCACCGCATAATCACAGCATCATCACAGCATAATCACAGTATCATCACAGCGTCATCACTACATCATCACTGCATCATCACAGAATCATCACTGCGTCATCACAGCATCATCAGAGCATCATCACAGCATCATCACAGCATAATCACAGTATCATCACAGCATCATCACGACATCATCACTGCATCATCACAGAATCATCACTGCGTCATCAGAGCATCATCACAGCATCATCACATCATCATCTCAGCATCATTACTGCTTACTCACTGCATCATCATAGCATCATCACATCATCATCACAACATCATCAGTTTCATGTCAGCATCATCACTGCATAATCACTGCATCATCACAGCATCCTCACAGCATCAACACAGCGTCATCACAGCGTCATCAATGCATCATTACAGCATCATCTCAGTATAGTCACAGAATTATTACAGCATAATCACTGCATCATCATATCATCACTGCATCATCACTGCATCATCACTGCATCATCACAGCACCATCACAGCATCATTACTTCAGAATCACTGCATCATCACAGCATCCTCACAGCAACATCGCAGCATCATCACAGCATCATCACACTGTCATGACAGCATCATCACTGCATAATCTCCGCATAATCACAGCATCATCACATCATCATCACAATATCATCACAGCGTCATCACTACACATCACTGCATCATCACTACATCATCACAGCATCATCACTTCGTCATCATCAGAGCATCATCACAGCATCATCACTGCATCCTCACTGCATCATGAGTGCATCATCATCACAGCATCATAACTGCATCATCAAAGCATCATCTCGGCATAATCACAATGTCATAAATACATCATCACTCCATCATCACAGCATTATCACATCATCATCACAACGTTTTCAGTGTCATCACAGCATCATAACAACGTCATCAAACTGTCATCACAGCATCATCACCAAATCATCACAGAATCATCACAGCATCATTACTGCATCATCACAGCATCTTTGCATCGTCATCAGAGCATCACCACTGCATCATCACATCATCATCTCAGCATCATCACAGCATCATTACTGCTTACTCACTGCATCATCACAGCGTCATGACAGTGTCATCACTGCATCATAACATCATAGCTTCATCATCAGAACATTATCACAGCATCATCACTGCATCATCACATCATCATTATAGCATCTTCACTGTCATCAATACATCATCACAGCATCATCACATCATTATCACAGCATCATCAGTGTCATCTCAGCATCATCACTGCATCATGACTGCATCATAGCAGCATAATCACAGCATCATCACAGAATCATCACAGCATCATCATAAGGTCATCACAGCATCATCACTACGTCATCAGATTGTAATCACAGCATCATCACAGTGTCCTCACTGAATCATCACTGCACCATCACTGCACCATCACAGCATCATCTCAGCATCATCATGGCATCATTACTGCATCATCACTGCTTACTCACTGCATCATCACAGCATCATCTCAGCATCATCACAGAATCATTTCTGCATAATCATTGCATTTTCACAGCGTCATCACAGTATCATCACTGCATCATCACAGTGTCATCACAGCATCATCAAAGCATCACGACAGCGTCATCTCACCATCACGACAGCGTCATCAAAGCATCATCACTGCATCATAACAACATCATCTCAGCATCATCACAGAATCATTTCTGCATAATCACTGCATCATCATAGTGTCATCACAGTATATTCACTGCATCATCACATCATCACAGTGTCATCACAGAATCATCACTGAATCATCCAAGCATCATCCAAGCATCATCACAGCACCACCAATGCATCATCACAGTATCATCACTGCATCATCACTGCATCATCACCGCATCATCACATCATCAACACTGCATCATTGCTGCATCATCACATCATTGTCACAGTATCATCAAAATATCATCACAGCATCATCACATCGTCATCAAAACATCATTACAAGTATCAACACAACATAATCACAGTGTCATCACAGCATCATCATTGCATCCTTACTGCATGATCACAGCATCTCCGCATCGTAATCACATCATCATCACTGACTCCTCACTGAATCATCACTGTACCATCACTGCATCATCAGAGCATAATCTGAGCATAATCTCAGCATAATCACAGCATCATCACAGAATCATCACAGCATCATTACTGCATCATCACAGCATCTTTGCATCGTCATCAGAGCATCACCACTGCATCATCACTACATCATCACATCATCATCACAGCATTTTAGCTACATAATCACAGAATCATCATAGCGTAACGACAGCATCATCACAACATCATTACAGCATCATCACAGCGTCATCGTAACATCATGACTGTATCATCACAGCATCATCACAGCATCACCGCAGCGTCATCACTGCATCATCACAGCATCATCACAGCATCATCACGGCATCGTTACAGCATCGTCATATCATCATAACTGCATCATCACAACAACATAACAAAATCATCAAAGCATCGTCACAGCATCATCACCGCGTCATCACAGCGTCATAACTGCATCGTCACTGCATCTAAACTGCATCATCACAAAATCATCACAGCTTCATCACTGCAGCATCACAGCATCATCAAAGCATCATCGCAGCATCATCACTGCATCATCACTGCATCATCACAGAATCATTACTGTTTACTCACTGCGGCATCACAGCATTATCACGGTGTCATAACTGCATCATCACTGCACCATTACTGCATCATCACAGTGTCATCTCAGCATCATCACAGCATCATTACTGCCTAATCATTGCATTATCACAACGTCATCACAGTATCATCAGTGCATCATCACAGCATCATTACTGCATCATCACATCATCATCACAGAATCACGATAGTGTCATCACAGCGTCATCACTGCATCATCACAGCGTCATCTCAGCATCATCAGAGACTCATCACAGCGTCATCACTGCATCATCACTGCATCACCACAGTATCATCACAGCATCATCACAAAATTATAAGAGCGTCATCACAGCGTTATTACTGCATCATCACAGCATCAATAGAGCATCATCACAGCGTTATCACAGCGTCATCACAGCATCATCACAGCATCACGACATCATCATCACAGCTTCACGACAGTGTCATGAGAGCGTCTTCACAGCATCATCACTACATCATCACAGCATCATCACCGCATCATCACTGCATTGTCACAACATCATGGCGTCATAATAACTGCATCATAACAGCATGATCAAAGCATCATCACAGCGTCATCACAGCGTCATAACTGCATAAACACTGCATCATCAAAGAATCATCACAGCGCCATAACTGCATCATCAGAGCATCATCACATCGTCATCACATCGTCATCAAAGAATCTTCACAGCATCATCGCTATGTCATCATAGCATCATCATAATATTATCACAGCTTCATCACAGCGTCATAACAACATCATCACTGCATCATCACAGCATCATCATTATTGCATCATGACTGCATCATTACAGCATCATCAGAGCAGAATCAGTGCGTCGTCACAGCATCATTACTGCATCACCACATCATCACTGTGTTATCGCAGCGTCATCACAGCATCATCACAACATCATCACAGAATCATCACAGCATCATTGCAGCATCATCACATCATCATCACAGCATCATCACAACATCATCGTAGCATCATCATGCATCATCACAGCATCATTACTGCATCATCACAGCATCATCACAGCATCATCACTGCATCATCACTGAATAATCACAGCATCATCACTGCATCATCACGGCATCGTTACAGCATCGTCATATCATCATAACCGCATCATCACAACAACATAACAAAATCATCAAAGCATCATCACAGCATCATCACCGCGTCATCACAGCGTCATAACTGCATCGTCACTGCATCTAAACTGCATCATCACAAAATCATCACTGCATCACATCATAATCACAACATCATCAAAGCGTCATCACAGCATCATCAGAGCATCATCACAGCATCATCACAGCATAATCACAGTATCATCACTACATCATCACTGCATCATCACAGAATCATCACTGCGTCATCACAGCATCATCAGAGCATCATCACAGCATCATCACAGCATAATCACAGTATCATCACAGCATCATCACTACATCATCACTGCATCATCACAGAATCATCACTGCGTCATCACAGCATCATCAGAGCATCATCACAGCATCATCACATCATCATCTCAGCATCATTACTGCTTACTCACTGCATCATCAGAGCATCATCACATCATCATCACAACATCATCAGTTTCATGTCAGCATCATCACTGCATAATCACTGCATCATCACAGCATCCTCACAGCATCAACACAGCGTCATCACAGCGTCATCAAAGCATCATCACTGCATCATAACAACATCATCTCAGCATCATCACAGAATCATTTCTGCATAATCACTGCATCATCATAGTGTCATCACAGTATATTCACTGCATCATCACATCATCACAGTGTCATCACAGAATCATCACTGAATCATCCAAGCATCATCCAAGCATCATCACAGCACCACCAATGCATCATCACAGTATCATCACTGCATAATCACTGCATCATCACCGCATCATCACATCATCAACACTGCATCATTGCTGCATCATCACATCATTGTCACAGTATCATCAAAATATCATCACAGCATCATCACACCATCATAACAACATCATCACAGCGTCATCACAGTATCGTAAATGCATCATCACAGAATCATCACTGAATCATCATAGCATCTTCATATCATCATCACAGCATCATCACTGCATCATCACAGCATCATCACTGCATAATCACTGCATCATCACCACATCATCACAGCATCATCACTGCATAATCACTGCATCATCACAGCATCATCACATCGTCATCAAAACATCATTACAAGTATCAACACAACATAATCACAGTGTCATCACAGCATCATCATTGCATCCTTACTGCATGATCACAGCATCTCCGCATCGTAATCACATCATCATCACTGACTCCTCACTGAATCATCACTGTACCATCACTGCATCATCAGAGCATAATCTGAGCATAATCTCAGCATAATCACAGCATCATCACAGAATCATCACAGCATCATTACTGCATCATCACAGCATCTTTGCATCGTCATCAGAGCATCACCACTGCATCATCACTACATCATCACATCATCATCACAGCATTTTAGCTACATAATCACAGAATCATCATAGCGTAACGACAGCATCATCACAACATCATTACAGCATCATCACAGCGTCATCGTAACATCATGACTGTATCATCACAGCATCATCACAGCATCACCGCAGCGTCATCACTGCATCATCACAGCATCATCACAGCATCATCACGGCATCGTTACAGCATCGTCATATCATCATAACTGCATCATCACAACAACATAACAAAATCATCAAAGCATCGTCACAGCATCATCACCGCGTCATCACAGCGTCATAACTGCATCGTCACTGCATCTAAACTGCATCATCACAAAATCATCACAGCTTCATCACTGCAGCATCACAGCATCATCAAAGCATCATCGCAGCATCATCACATCATCATAGAATCATTACTGTTTACTCACTGCGGCATCACAGCATTATCACGGTGTCATAAGTGCATCATCACTGCACCATTACTGCATCATCACAGTGTCATCTCAGCATCATCACAGCATCATTACTGCCTAATCATTGCATTATCACAACGTCATCACAGTATCATCAGTGCATCATCACAGCATCATTACTGCATCATCACATCATCATCACAGAATCACGATAGTGTCATCACAGCGTCATCACTGCATCATCACAGCGTCATCTCAGCATCATCAGAGACTCATCACAGCGTCATCACTGCATCATCACTGCATCACCACAGTATCATCACAGCATCATCACAAAATTATAAGAGCGTCATCACAGCGTTATTACTGCATCATCACAGCATCAATAGAGCATCATCACAGCGTCATCACAGCGTTATCACAGCGTCATCACAGCATCACGACATCATCATCACAGCTTCACGACAGTGTCATGAGAGCGTCTTCACAGCATCATCACTACATCATCACAGCATCATCACTGCGTCATCAGAGCATCATCACAAAATCATCACAGCGTCATTACTGCATCATCACTGCATCATCACAGCGTCATCACCGCATCATCACTGCATTGTCACAACATCATGGCGTCATAATAACTGCATCATAACAGCATGATCAAAGCATCATCACAGCGTCATCACAGCGTCATAACTGCATAAACACTGCATCATCAAAGAACCATCACAGCATCATCACAGCGTCATAACAGCATCATCAGAGCATCATCACATCGTCATCACATCGTCATCAAAGAATCTTCACAGCATCATCGCTATGTCATCATAGCATCATCATAATATTATCACAGCTTCATCACAGCGTCATAACAACATCATCACTGCATCATCACAGCATCATCATTATTGCATCATGACTGCATCATTACAGCATCATCAGAGCAGAATCAGTGCGTCGTCACAGCATCATTACTGCATCACCACATCATCACTGTGTTATCGCAGCGTCATCACAGCATCATCACAACATCATCACAGAATCATCACAGCATCATTGCAGCATCATCACATCATCATCACAGCGTCATCACAACATCATCGTAGCATCATCATGCATCATCACAGCATCATTACTGCATCATCACAGCATCATCACAGCATCATCACTGCATCATCACTGAATAATCACAGCATCATCACTGCATCATCACGGCATCGTTACAGCATCGTCATATCATCATAACTGCATCATCACAACAACATAACAAAATCATCAAAGCATCATCACAGCATCATCACCGCGTCATCACAGCGTCATAACTGCATCGTCACTGCATCTAAACTGCATCATCACAAAATCATCACTGCATCACATCATAATCACAACATCATCAAAGCGTCATCACAGCATCATCACTGCGTTATCACAGCATCATCTCAGCATCATCACAGTATCATTACTGCTTATTCACTGCATCATCACAACATCATCACAGCGTCATTACAGTGTCATAAATGCATCATCACAGTGTCATCAAAGCGTCCTAACTGCATAATCACTGCATCATCGCAGCTTCATCACAGCATCATGACAGCGTCATCACAGCATCAAAAATGCATAATCACTTCATCCTCACATCATCATCATAGCATCATAGCTGCATAATCATAGAGTCATCACAGCATCATCACTACATCATCAAATTGTCATCACTGTATCATCACAGCATCATCATAGCATCATCACTGCATAATCACAGTGTCATAACAGCATCATTACAACACCATGACTACGTCATCACAGCATCACGACAGCGTCATTACAGTGTCATCACAGCATCATCACTGCATTATCACAACATCATCACAACATCATCACTGCGTCATCAGAGCGTCATCACTACATAATCACTTCTTACTCAGTGAATCATCACTGCATCATCACATCATCACAGCATCATCTCAGCATAATCACAGTATCATCACAGCGTCATCACTACATCATCAATGCATCATCACTGCATCATCACAGCATCATCACTGCGTCATCACAGCATCATCAGAGCATCATCACAGCATCATCACAACATCATCACAGTCATCACAGCATCATCACTGCATAATCACTGCATCATCACAGCATCCTCACAGCATCAATACAGCGTCATCACAACGTCAACAATGCATCATTACAGCATCATCTCAGTATAGTCACAGCATAATCACTGCATAATCACTGCATCATCATATCGTCATCACTGCATCATCACTGCATCATCACAGCACCATCACAGCATCATTACTGCAGAATCACTGCATCATCACAGCATCATAGCTGCATAATCACAGCATCATCACATCATCATCGCATAGTCATCACAGCGTCATCACTGCATCATCACAGCATCATCACAGCATCATTACTGCAGAATCACTGCATCATCACAGCATCCTCACAGCAACATCGCAGCATCATCACAGCATCATCGCATCATCATCACAACATCATCACAGTGTCATGACAGCATCATCACTGCATAATCACCGCATAATCACAGCATCATCACAGCATAATCACAGTATCATCACAGCGTCATAACTACATCATCACTGCATCATCACAGAATCATCACTGCGTCATCACAGCATCATCAGAGCATCATCACAGCATCATCACAGCATAATCACAGTATCATCACAGCATCATCACTACATCATCACTGCATCATCACAGAATCATCACTGCGTCATCACAGCATCATCAGAGCATCATCACAGCATCATCACATCATCATCTCAGCATCATTACTGCTTACTCACTGCATCATCATAGCATCATCACATCATCATCACAACATCATCAGTTTCATGTCAGCATCATCACTGCATAATCACTGCATCATCACAGCATCCTCACAGCATCAACACAGCGTCATCACAGCGTCATCAATGCATCATTACAGCATCATCTCAGTATAGTCACAGAATTATTACAGCATAATCACTGCATCATCATATCATCACTGCATCATCACTGCATCATCACTGCATCATCACAGCACCATCACAGCATCATTACTTCAGAATCACTGCATCATCACAGCATCCTCACAGCAACATCGCAGCATCATCACAGCATCATCACACTGTCATGACAGCATCATCACTGCATAATCACTGCATAATCTCCGCATAATCACAGCATCATCACATCATCATCACAATATCATCACAGCGTCATCACTACACATCACTGCATCATCACTACATCATCACAGCATCATCACTTCGTCATCATCAGAGCATCATCACAGCATCATCACTGCATCCTCACTGCATCATGAGTGCATCATCATCACAGCATCATAACTGCATCATCAAAGCATCATCTCGGCATAATCACAATGTCATAAATACATCATCACTCCATCATCACAGCATTATCACATCATCATCACAACGTTTTCAGTGTCATCACAGCATCATAACAACGTCATCAAACTGTCATCACAGCATCATCACCAAATCATCACAGAATCATCACAGCATCATTACTGCATCATCACAGCATCTTTGCATCGTCATCAGAGCATCACCACTGCATCATCACATCATCATCTCAGCATCATCACAGCATCATTACTGCTTACTCACTGCATCATCACAGCGTCATGACAGTGTCATCACTGCATCATAACATCATAGCTTCATCATCAGAACATTGTCACAGCATCATCACTGCATCATCACATCATCATTATAGCATCTTCACTGTCATCAATACATCATCACAGCATCATCACATCATTATCACAGCATCATCAGTGTCATCTCAGCATCATCACTGCATCATGACTGCATCATAGCAGCATAATCACAGCATCATCACAGAATCATCACAGCATCATCATAAGGTCATCACAGCATCATCACTACGTCATCAGATTGTAATCACAGCATCATCACAGTGTCCTCACTGAATCATCACTGCACCATCACTGCAACATCACAGCATCATCTCAGCATCATCATGGCATCATTACTGCATCATCACTGCTTACTCACTGCATCATCACAGCATCATCTCAGCATCATCACAGAATCATTTCTGCATAATCATTGCATTTTCACAGCGTCATCACAGTATCATCACTGCATCATCACAGTGTCATCACAGCATCATCAAAGCATCACGACAGCGTCATCTCACCATCACGACAGCGTCATCAAAGCGTCATCACTGCATCATAACAACATCATCTCAGCATCATCACAGAATCATTTCTGCATAATCACTGCATCATCATAGTGTCATCACAGTATATTCACTGCATCATCACATCATCACAGTGTCATCACAGAATCATCACTGAATCATCCAAGCATCATCCAAGCATCATCACAGCACCACCAATGCATCATCACAGTATCATCACTGCATAATCACTGCATCATCACCGCATCATCACATCATCAACACTGCATCATTGCTGCATCATCACATCATTGTCACAGTATCATCAAAATATCATCACAGCATCATCACATCGTCATCAAAACATCATTACAAGTATCAACACAACATAATCACAGTGTCATCACAGCATCATCATTGCATCCTTACTGCATGATCACAGCATCTCCGCATCGTAATCACATCATCATCACTGACTCCTCACTGAATCATCACTGTACCATCACTGCATCATCAGAGCATAATCTGAGCATAATCTCAGCATAATCACAGCATCATCACAGAATCATCACAGCATCATTACTGCATCATCACAGCATCTTTGCATCGTCATCAGAACATCACCACTGCATCATCACATCATCATCACATCATCATCACAGCATTTTAGCTACATAATCACAGAATCATCATAGCGTAACGACAGCATCATCACAACATCATTACAGCATCATCACAGCGTCATCGTAACATCATGACTGTATCATCACAGCATCATCACAGCATCACCGCAGCGTCATCACTGCATCATCACAGCATCATCACAGCATCATCACGGCATCGTTACAGCATCGTCATATCATGATAACTGCATCATCACAACCACATAACAAAATCATCAAAGCATCGTCACAGCATCATCACCGCGTCATCACAGCGTCATAACTGCATCGTCACTGCATCTAAACTGCATCATCACAAAATCATCACAGCTTCATCACTGCAGCATCACAGCATCATCAAAGCATCATCGCAGCATCATCACATCATCATAGAATCATTACTGTTTACTCACTGCGGCATCACAGCATTATCACGGTGTCATAACTGCATCATCACTGCACCATTACTGCATCATCACAGTGTCATCTCAGCATCATCACAGCATCATTACTGCCTAATCATTGCATTATCACAACGTCATCACAGTATCATCAGTGCATCATCACAGCATCATTACTGCATCATCACATCATCATCACAGAATCACGATAGTGTCATCACAGCGTCATCACTGCATCATCACAGCGTCATCTCAGCATCATCAGAGACTCATCACAGCGTCATCACTGCATCATCACTGCATCACCACAGTATCATCACAGCATCATCACAAAATTATAAGAGCGTCATCACAGCGTTATTACTGCATCATCACAGCATCAATAGAGCATCATCACAGCGTCATCACAGCGTCATCACAGCATCATCACAGCATCATCACAGCATCACGACATCATCATCACAGCTTCACGACAGTGTCATGAGAGCGTCTTCACAGCATCATCACTACATCATCACAGCATCATCACCGCATCATCACTGCATTGTCACAACATCATGGCGTCATAATAACTGCATCATAACAGCATGATCAAAGCATCATCACAGCGTCATCACAGCGTCATAACTGCATAAACACTGCATCATCAAAGAATCATCACAGCGCCATAACTGCATCATCAGAGCATCATCACATCGTCATCACATCGTCATCAAAGAATCTTCACAGCATCATCGCTATGTCATCATAGCATCATCATAATATTATCACAGCTTCATCACAGCGTCATAACAACATCATCACTGCATCATCACAGCATCATCATTATTGCATCATGACTGCATCATTACAGCATCATCAGAGCAGAATCAGTGCGTCGTCACAGCATCATTACTGCATCACCACATCATCACTGTGTTATCGCAGCGTCATCACAGCATCATCACAACATCATCACAGAATCATCACAGCATCATTGCAGCATCATCACATCATCATCACAGCATCATCACAACATCATCGTAGCATCATCATGCATCATCACAGCATCATTACTGCATCATCACAGCATCATCACAGCATCATCACTGCATCATCACTGAATAATCACAGCATCATCACTGCATCATCACGGCATCGTTACAGCATCGTCATATCATCATAACCGCATCATCACAACAACATAACAAAATCATCAAAGCATCATCACAGCATCATCACCGCGTCATCACAGCGTCATAACTGCATCGTCACTGCATCTAAACTGCATCATCACAAAATCATCACTGCATCACATCATAATCACAACATCATCAAAGCGTCATCACAGCATCATCAGAGCATCATCACAGCATCATCACAGCATAATCACAGTATCATCACTACATCATCACTGCATCATCACAGAATCATCACTGCATCATCACAGAATCATCACTGCGTCATCACAGCATCATCAGAGCATCATCACAGCATCATCACAGCATAATCACAGTATCATCACAGCATCATCACTACATCATCACTGCATCATCACAGAATCATCACTGCGTCATCACAGCATCATCAGAGCATCATCACAGCATCATCACATCATCATCTCAGCATCATTGCTGCTTACTCACTGCATCATCAGAGCATCATCACATCATCATCACAACATCATCAGTTTCATGTCAGCATCATCACTGCATAATCACTGCATCATCACAGCATCCTCACAGCATCAACACAGCGTCATCACAGCGTCATCAAAGCATCATCACTGCATCATAACAACATCATCTCAGCATCATCACAGAATCATTTCTGCATAATCACTGCATCATCATAGTGTCATCACAGTATATTCACTGCATCATCACATCATCACAGTGTCATCACAGAATCATCACTGAATCATCCAAGCATCATCCAAGCATCATCACAGCACCACCAATGCATCATCACAGTATCATCACTGCATAATCACTGCATCATCACCGCATCATCACATCATCAACACTGCATCATTGCTGCATCATCACATCATTGTCACAGTATCATCAAAATATCATCACAGCATCATCACACCATCATAACAACATCATCACAGCGTCATCACAGTATCGTAAATGCATCATCACAGAATCATCACTGAATCATCATAGCATCTTCATATCATCATCACAATATCATCACAGCATCATCACTGCATCATCACAGCATCATCACTGCATAATCACTGCATCATCACCACATCATCACAGCATCATCACTGCATAATCACTGCATCATCACAGCATCATCACATCGTCATCAAAACATCATTACAAGTATCAACACAACATAATCACAGTGTCATCACAGCATCATCATTGCATCCTTACTGCATGATCACAGCATCTCCGCATCGTAATCACATCATCATCACTGACTCCTCACTGAATCATCACTGTACCATCACTGCATCATCAGAGCATAATCTGAGCATAATCTCAGCATAATCACAGCATCATCACAGAATCATCACAGCATCATTACTGCATCATCACAGCATCTTTGCATCGTCATCAGAGCATCACCACTGCATCATCACTACATCATCACATCATCATCACAGCATTTTAGCTACATAATCACAGAATCATCATAGCGTAACGACAGCATCATCACAACATCATTACAGCATCATCACAGCGTCATCGTAACATCATGACTGTATCATCACAGCATCATCACAGCATCACCGCAGCGTCATCACTGCATCATCACAGCATCATCACAGCATCATCACGGCATCGTTACAGCATCGTCATATCATCATAACTGCATCATCACAACAACATAACAAAACCATCAAAGCATCGTCACAGCATCATCACCGCGTCATCACAGCGTCATAACTGCATCGTCACTGCATCTAAACTGCATCATCACAAAATCATCACAGCTTCATCACTGCAGCATCACAGCATCATCAAAGCATCATCGCAGCATCATCACATCATCATCACTGCATCATCACAGAATCATTACTGTTTACTCACTGCGGCATCACAGCATTATCACGGTGTCATAACTGCATCATCACTGCACCATTACTGCATCATCACAGTGTCATCTCAGCATCATCACAGCATCATTACTGCCTAATCATTGCATTATCACAACGTCATCACAGTATCATCAGTGCATCATCACAGCATCATTACTGCATCATCACATCATCATCACAGAATCACGATAGTGTCATCACAGCGTCATCACTGCATCATCACAGCGTCATCTCAGCATCATCAGAGACTCATCACAGCGTCATCACTGCATCATCACTGCATCACCACAGTATCATCACAGCATCATCACAAAATTATAAGAGCGTCATCACAGCGTTATTACTGCATCATCACAGCATCAATAGAGCATCATCACAGCGTCATCACAGCGTTATCACAGCGTCATCACAGCATCACGACATCATCATCACAGCTTCACGACAGTGTCATGAGAGCGTCTTCACAGCATCATCACTACATCATCACAGCATCATCACTGCGTCATCAGAGCATCATCACAAAATCATCACAGCGTCATTACTGCATCATCACTGCATCATCACAGCGTCATCACCGCATCATCACTGCATTGTCACAACATCATGGCGTCATAATAACTGCATCATAACAGCATGATCAAAGCATCATCACAGCGTCATCACAGCGTCATAACTGCATAAACACTGCATCATCAAAGAACCATCACAGCATCATCACAGCGTCATAACAGCATCATCAGAGCATCATCACATCGTCATCACATCGTCATCAAAGAATCTTCACAGCATCATCGCTATGTCATCATAGCATCATCATAATATTATCACAGCTTCATCACAGCGTCATAACAACATCATCACTGCATCATCACAGCATCATCATTATTGCATCATGACTGCATCATTACAGCATCATCAGAGCAGAATCAGTGCGTCGTCACAGCATCATTACTGCATCACCACATCATCACTGTGTTATCGCAGCGTCATCACAGCATCATCACAACATCATCACAGAATCATCACAGCATCATTGCAGCATCATCACATCATCATCACAGCGTCATCACAACATCATCGTAGCATCATCATGCATCATCACAGCATCATTACTGCATCATCACAGCATCATCACAGCATCATCACTGCATCATCACTGAATAATCACAGCATCATCACTGCATCATCACGGCATCGTTACAGCATCGTCATATCATCATAACTGCATCATCACAACAACATAACAAAATCATCAAAGCATCATCACAGCATCATCACCGCGTCATCACAGCGTCATAACTGCATCGTCACTGCATCTAAACTGCATCATCACAAAATCATCACTGCATCACATCATAATCACAACATCATCAAAGCGTCATCACAACATCATCACTGCGTTATCACAGCATCATCTCAGCATCATCACAGTATCATTACTGCTTATTCACTGCATCATCACAACATCATCACAGCGTCATTACAGTGTCATAAATGCATCATCACAGTGTCATCAAAGCGTCCTAACTGCATAATCACTGCATCATCGCAGCTTCATCACAGCATCATGACAGCGTCATCACAGCATCAAAAATACATAATCACTTCATCCTCACATCATCATCATAGCATCATAGCTGCATAATCATAGAGTCATCACAGCATCATCACTACATCATCAAATTGTCATCACTGTATCATCACAGCATCATCATAGCATCATCACTGCATAATCACAGTGTCATAACAGCATCATTACAACACCATGACTACGTCATCACAGCATCACGACAGCGTCATTACAGTGTCATCACAGCATCATCACTGCATTATCACAACATCATCACAACATCATCACTGCGTCATCAGAGCGTCATCACTACATAATCACTTCTTACTCAGTGAATCATCACTGCATCATCACATCATCACAGCATCATCTCAGCATAATCACAGTATCATCACAGCGTCATCACTACATCATCAATGCATCATCACTGCATCATCACAGCATCATCACTGCGTCATCACAGCA
Source organism: Clangula hyemalis (assembly GCA_963989345.1). Next base: position 156,534 of record CAXDIO010000032.1, on the reverse strand, counting down.
TCATCAGAGCATCATCACAGCATCATCACAACATCATCACAGTCATCACAGCATCATCACTGCATAATCACTGCATCATCACAGCATCCTCACAGCATCAATACAGCGTCATCACAACGTCAACAATGCATCATTACAGCATCATCTCAGTATAGTCACAGCATAATCACTGCATAATCACTGCATCATCATATCGTCATCACTGCATCATCACTGCATCATCACAGCACCATCACAGCATCATTACTGCAGAATCACTGCATCATCACAGCATCATAGCTGCATAATCACAGCATCATCACATCATCATCGCATAGTCATCACAGCGTCATCACTGCATCATCACAGCATCATCACAGCATCATTACTGCAGAATCACTGCATCATCACAGCATCCTCACAGCAACATCGCAGCATCATCACAGCATCATCGCATCATCATCACAGTGTCATGACAGCATCATCACTGCATAATCACCGCATAATCAAAGCATCATCACAGCATAATCACAGTATCATCACTGCGTCATCACAGCATCATCACTGCATCATCACAGAATCATCACTGCGTCATCACAGCATCATCACAGCATCATCACAGCATAATCACAGTATCATCACAGCATCATCACTACATCATCACTGCATCATCACAGAATCATCACTGCGTCATCACAGCATCATCAGAGCATCATCACAGCATCATCACATCATCATCTCAGCATCATTACTGCTTACTCACTGCATCATCAGAGCATCATCACATCATCATCACAACATCATCAGTTTCATGTCAGCATCATCACTGCATAATCACTGCATCATCACAGCATCCTCACAGCATCAACACAGCGTCATCACAGCGTCATCAATGCATCATTACAGCATCATCTCAGTATAGTCACAGAATTATTACAGCATAATCACTGCATCATCATATCATCACTGCATCATCACTGCATCATCACTGCATCATCACAGCACCATCACAGCATCATTACTTCAGAATCACTGCATCATCACAGCATCCTCACAGCAACATCGCAGCATCATCACAGCATCATCACACTGTCATGACAGCATCATCACTGCATAATCACTGCATAATCTCCGCATAATCACAGCATCATCACATCATCATCACAATATCATCACAGCGTCATCACTACACATCACTGCATCATCACTACATCATCACAGCATCATCACTTCGTCATCATCAGAGCATCATCACAGCATCATCACTGCATCCTCACTGCATCATGAGTGCATCATCATCACAGCATCATAACTGCATCATCAAAGCATCATCTCGGCATAATCACAATGTCATAAATACATCATCACTCCATCATCACAGCATTATCACATCATCATCACAACGTTTTCAGTGTCATCACAGCATCATAACAACGTCATCAAACTGTCATCACAGCATCATCACCAAATCATCACAGAATCATCACAGCATCATTACTGCATCATCACAGCATCTTTGCATCGTCATCAGAGCATCACCACTGCATCATCACATCATCATCTCAGCATCATCACAGCATCATTACTGCTTACTCACTGCATCATCACAGCGTCATGACAGTGTCATCACTGCATCATAACATCATAGCTTCATCATCAGAACATTATCACAGCATCATCACTGCATCATCACATCATCATTATAGCATCTTCACTGTCATCAATACATCATCACAGCATCATCACATCATTATCACAGCATCATCAGTGTCATCTCAGCATCATCACTGCATCATGACTGCATCATAGCAGCATAATCACAGCATCATCACAGAATCATCACAGCATCATCATAAGGTCATCACAGCATCATCACTACGTCATCAGATTGTAATCACAGCATCATCACAGTGTCCTCACTGAATCATCACTGCACCATCACTGCACCATCACAGCATCATCTCAGCATCATCATGGCATCATTACTGCATCATCACTGCTTACTCACTGCATCATCACAGCATCATCTCAGCATCATCACAGAATCATTTCTGCATAATCATTGCATTTTCACAGCGTCATCACAGTATCATCACTGCATCATCACAGTGTCATCACAGCATCATCAAAGCATCACGACAGCGTCATCTCACCATCACGACAGCGTCATCAAAGCATCATCACTGCATCATAACAACATCATCTCAGCATCATCACAGAATCATTTCTGCATAATCACTGCATCATCATAGTGTCATCACAGTATATTCACTGCATCATCACATCATCACAGTGTCATCACAGAATCATCACTGAATCATCCAAGCATCATCCAAGCATCATCACAGCACCACCAATGCATCATCACAGTATCATCACTGCATAATCACTGCATCATCACCGCATCATCACTGCATCAACACTGCATCATTGCTGCATCATCACATCATTGTCACAGTATCATCAAAATATCATCACAGCATCATCACACCATCATAACAACATCATCACAGCGTCATCACAGTATCGTAAATGCATCATCACAGAATCATCACTGAATCATCATAGCATCTTCATATCATCATCACAATATCATCACAGCATCATCACTGCATCATCACAGCATCATCACTGCATAATCACTGCATCATCACCACATCATCACAGCATCATCACTGCATAATCACTGCATCATCACAGCATCATCACATCGTCATCAAAACATCATTACAAGTATCAACACAACATAATCACAGTGTCATCACAGCATCATCATTGCATCCTTACTGCATGATCACAGCATCTCCGCATCGTAATCACATCATCATCACTGACTCCTCACTGAATCATCACTGTACCATCACTGCATCATCAGAGCATAATCTGAGCATAATCTCAGCATAATCACAGCATCATCACAGAATCATCACAGCATCATTACTGCATCATCACAGCATCTTTGCATCGTCATCAGAGCATCACCACTGCATCATCACTACATCATCACATCATCATCACAGCATTTTAGCTACATAATCACAGAATCATCATAGCGTAACGACAGCATCATCACAACATCATTACAGCATCATCACAGCGTCATCGTAACATCATGACTGTATCATCACAGCATCATCACAGCATCACCGCAGCGTCATCACTGCATCATCACAGCATCATCACAGCATCATCACGGCATCGTTACAGCATCGTCATATCATCATAACTGCATCATCACAACAACATAACAAAACCATCAAAGCATCGTCACAGCATCATCACCGCGTCATCACAGCGTCATAACTGCATCGTCACTGCATCTAAACTGCATCATCACAAAATCATCACAGCTTCATCACTGCAGCATCACAGCATCATCAAAGCATCATCGCAGCATCATCACTGCATCATCACAGAATCATTACTGTTTACTCACTGCGGCATCACAGCATTATCACGGTGTCATAACTGCATCATCACTGCACCATTACTGCATCATCACAGTGTCATCTCAGCATCATCACAGCATCATTACTGCCTAATCATTGCATTATCACAACGTCATCACAGTATCATCAGTGCATCATCACAGCATCATTACTGCATCATCACATCATCATCACAGAATCACGATAGTGTCATCACAGCGTCATCACTGCATCATCACAGCGTCATCTCAGCATCATCAGAGACTCATCACAGCGTCATCACTGCATCATCACTGCATCACCACAGTATCATCACAGCATCATCACAAAATTATAAGAGCGTCATCACAGCGTTATTACTGCATCATCACAGCATCAATAGAGCATCATCACAGCGTTATCACAGCGTCATCACAGCATCACGACATCATCATCACAGCTTCACGACAGTGTCATAAGAGCGTCTTCACAGCATCATCACTACATCATCACAGCATCATCACTGCGTCATCAGAGCATCATCACAAAATCATCACAGCGTCATTACTTCATAAACACTGCATCATCAAAGAACCATCACAGCATCATCACAGCGTCATAACAGCATCATCAGAGCATCATCACATCGTCATCACATCGTCATCAAAGAATCTTCACAGCATCATCGCTATGTCATCATAGCATCATCATAATATTATCACAGCTTCATCACAGCGTCATAACAACATCATCACTGCATCATCACAGCATCATCATTATTGCATCATGACTGCATCATTACAGCATCATCAGAGCAGAATCAGTGCGTCGTCACAGCATCATTACTGCATCACCACATCATCACTGTGTTATCGCAGCGTCATCACAGCATCATCACAACATCATCACAGAATCATCACAGCATCATTGCAGCATCATCACATCATCATCACAGCATCATCACAACATCATCGTAGCATCATCATGCATCATCACAGCATCATTACTGCATCATCACAGCATCATCACAGCATCATCACTGCATCATCACTGAATAATCACAGCATCATCACTGCATCATCACGGCATCGTTACAGCATCGTCATATCATCATAACTGCATCATCACAACAACATAACAAAATCATCAAAGCATCATCACAGCATCATCACCGCGTCATCACAGCGTCATAACTGCATCGTCACTGCATCTAAACTGCATCATCAAAAAATCATCACTGCATCACATCATAATCACAACATCATCAAAGCGTCATCACAGCATCATCACTGCGTTATCACAGCATCATCTCAGCATCATCACAGTATCATTACTGCTTATTCACTGCATCACCACAACATCATCACAGCGTCATTACAGTGTCATAAATGCATCATCACAGTGTCATCAAAGCGTCCTAACTGCATAATCACTGCATCATCGCAGCTTCATCACAGCATCATGACAGCGTCATCACAGCATCAAAAATGCATAATCACTTCATCCTCACATCATCATCATAGCATCATAGCTGCATAATCATAGAGTCATCACAGCATCATCACTACATCATCAAATTGTCATCACTGTATCATCACAGCATCATCACTGCATAATCACTGCATAATCACAGTGTCATAACAGCATCATTACAACACCATGACTACGTCATCACAGCATCACGACAGCGTCATTACAGTGTCATCACAGCATCATCACTGCATTATCACAACATCATCACAACATCATCACTGCGTCATCAGAGCGTCATCACTACATAATCACTTCTTACTCAGTGAATCATCACTGCATCATCACATCATCACAGCATCATCACAGCATCATCACAGTATCATCACAGCGTCATCACTACATCATCAATGCATCATCACTGCATCATCACAGAATCATCACTGCGTCATCACAGCATCATCAGAGCATCATCACAGCATCATCACATCATCATCACAGAATCATCACTGCGTCATCACAGCATCATCAGAGCATCATCACATCATCATCACAACATCATCAGTTTCATGTCAGCATCCTCACAGCATCAACACAGCATCATCACAGCGTCATCAATGCATCATTACAGCATCATCTCAGTATAGTCACAGAATTATTACAGCATAATCACTGCATCATCATATCATCACTGCATCATCACTGCATCATCACTGCATCATCACAGCACCATCACAGCATCATTACTTCAGAATCACTGCATCATCACAGCATCCTCACAGCAACATCGCAGCATCATCACAGCATCATCACACTGTCATGACAGCATCATCACTGCATAATCACTGCATAATCTCCGCATAATCACAGCATCATCACATCATCATCACAATATCATCACAGCGTCATCACTACACATCACTGCATCATCACTACATCATCACAGCATCATCACTTCGTCATCATCAGAGCATCATCACAGCATCATCACTGCATCCTCACTGCATCATGAGTGCATCATCATCACAGCATCATAACTGCATCATCAAAGCATCATCTCGGCATAATCACAATGTCATAAATACATCATCACTCCATCATCACAGCATTATCACATCATCATCACAACGTTTTCAGTGTCATCACAGCATCATAACAACGTCATCAAACTGTCATCACAGCATCATCACCAAATCATCACAGAATCATCACAGCATCATTACTGCATCATCACAGCATCTTTGCATCGTCATCAGAGCATCACCACTGCATCATCACATCATCATCTCAGCATCATCACAGCATCATTACTGCTTACTCACTGCATCATCACAGCGTCATGACAGTGTCATCACTGCATCATCACATCATCATTATAGCATCTTCACTGTCATCAATACATCATCACAGCATCATCACATCATTATCACAGCATCATCAGTGTCATCTCAGCATCATCACTGCATCATGACTGCATCATAGCAGCATAATCACAGCATCATCACAGAATCATCACAGCATCATCATAAGGTCATCACAGCATCATCACTACGTCATCAGATTGTAATCACAGCATCATCACAGTGTCCTCACTGAATCATCACTGCACCATCACTGCAACATCACAGCATCATCTCAGCATCATCATGGCATCATTACTGCATCATCACTGCTTACTCACTGCATCATCACAGCATCATCTCAGCATCATCACAGAATCATTTCTGCATAATCATTGCATTTTCACAGCGTCATCACAGTATCATCACTGCATCATCACAGTGTCATCACAGCATCATCAAAGCATCACGACAGCGTCATCTCACCATCACGACAGCGTCATCAAAGCATCATCACTGCATCATAACAACATCATCTCAGCATCATCACAGAATCATTTCTGCATAATCACTGCATCATCATAGTGTCATCACAGTATATTCACTGCATCATCACATCATCACAGTGTCATCACAGAATCATCACTGAATCATCCAAGCATCATCCAAGCATCATCACAGCACCACCAATGCATCATCACAGTATCATCACTGCATAATCACTGCATCATCACCGCATCATCACATCATCAACACTGCATCATTGCTGCATCATCACATCATTGTCACAGTATCATCAAAATATCATCACAGCATCATCACACCATCATAACAACATCATCACAGCGTCATCACAGTATCGTAAATGCATCATCACAGAATCATCACTGAATCATCATAGCATCTTCATATCATCATCACAATATCATCACAGCATCATCACTGCATCATCACAGCATCATCACTGCATAATCACTGCATCATCACCACATCATCACAGCATCATCACTGCATAATCACTGCATCATCACAGCATCATCACATCGTCATCAAAACATCATTACAAGTATCAACACAACATAATCACAGTGTCATCACAGCATCATCATTGCATCCTTACTGCATGATCACAGCATCTCCGCATCGTAATCACATCATCATCACTGACTCCTCACTGAATCATCACTGTACCATCACTGCATCATCAGAGCATAATCTGAGCATAATCTCAGCATAATCACAGCATCATCACAGAATCATCACAGCATCATTACTGCATCATCACAGCATCTTTGCATCGTCATCAGAGCATCACCACTGCATCATCACTCCATCATCACATCATCATCACAGCATTTTAGCTACATAATCACAGAATCATCATAGCGTAACGACAGCATCATCACAACATCATTACAGCATCATCACAGCGTCATCGTAACATCATGACTGTATCATCACAGCATCATCACAGCATCACCGCAGCGTCATCACTGCATCATCACAGCATCATCACAGCATCATCACGGCATCGTTACAGCATCGTCATATCATCATAACTGCATCATCACAACAACATAACAAAACCATCAAAGCATCGTCACAGCATCATCACCGCGTCATCACAGCGTCATAACTGCATCGTCACTGCATCTAAACTGCATCATCACAAAATCATCACAGCTTCATCACTGCAGCATCACAGCATCATCAAAGCATCATCGCAGCATCATCACATCATCATCACTGCATCATCACAGAATCATTACTGTTTACTCACTGCGGCATCACAGCATTATCACGGTGTCATAACTGCATCATCACTGCACCATTACTGCATCATCACAGTGTCATCTCAGCATCATCACAGCATCATTACTGCCTAATCATTGCATTATCACAACGTCATCACAGTATCATCAGTGCATCATCACAGCATCATTACTGCATCATCACATCATCATCACAGAATCACGATAGTGTCATCACAGCGTCATCACTGCATCATCACAGCGTCATCTCAGCATCATCAGAGACTCATCACAGCGTCATCACTGCATCATCACTGCATCACCACAGTATCATCACAGCATCATCACAAAATTATAAGAGCGTCATCACAGCGTTATTACTGCATCATCACAGCATCAATAGAGCATCATCACAGCGTTATCACAGCGTCATCACAGCATCACGACATCATCATCACAGCTTCACGACAGTGTCATGAGAGCGTCTTCACAGCATCATCACTACATCATCACAGCATCATCACTGCGTCATCAGAGCATCATCACAAAATCATCACAGCGTCATCAAAGAATCTTCACAGCATCATCGCTATGTCATCATAGCATCATCATAATATTATCACAGCTTCATCACAGCGTCATAACAACATCATCACTGCATCATCACAGCATCATCATTATTGCATCATGACTGCATCATTACAGCATCATCAGAGCAGAATCAGTGCGTCGTCACAGCATCATTACTGCATCACCACATCATCACTGTGTTATCGCAGCGTCATCACAGCATCATCACAACATCATCACAGAATCATCACAGCATCATTGCAGCATCATCACATCATCATCACAGCGTCATCACAACATCATCGTAGCATCATCATGCATCATCACAGCATCATTACTGCATCATCACAGCATCATCACAGCATCATCACTGCATCATCACTGAATAATCACAGCATCATCACTGCATCATCACGGCATCGTTACAGCATCGTCATATCATCATAACTGCATCATCACAACAACATAACAAAATCATCAAAGCATCATCACAGCATCATCACCGCGTCATCACAGCGTCATAACTGCATCGTCACTGCATCTAAACTGCATCATCACAAAATCATCACTGCATCACATCATAATCACAACATCATCAAAGCGTCATCACAGCATCATCACTGCGTTATCACAGCATCATCTCAGCATCATCACAGTATCATTACTGCTTATTCACTGCATCATCACAACATCATCACAGCGTCATTACAGTGTCATAAATGCATCATCACAGTGTCATCAAAGCGTCCTAACTGCATAATCACTGCGTCATCGCAGCTTCATCACAGCATCATGACAGCGTCATCACAGCATCAAAAATGCATAATCACTTCATCCTCACATCATCATCATAGCATCATAGCTGCATAATCATAGAGTCATCACAGCATCATCACTACATCATCAAATTGTCATCACTGTATCATCACAGCATCATCACTGCATAATCACTGCATAATCACAGTGTCATAACAGCATCATTACAACACCATGACTACGTCATCACAGCATCACGACAGCGTCATTACAGTGTCATCACAGCATCATCACTGCATTATCACAACATCATCACAACATCATCACTGCGTCATCAGAGCGTCATCACTACATCATCACTTCTTACTCAGTGAATCATCACTGCATCATCACATCATCACAGCATCATCACAGCATAATCACAGTATCATCACAGCGTCATCACTACATCATCAATGCATTATCACTGCATCATCACAGAATCATCACTGCGTCATCACAGCATCATCAGAGCATCATCACAGCATCATCACATCATCATCACAGAATCATCACTGCGTCACCACAGCATCATCAGAGCATCATCACATCATCATCACAACATCATCAGTTTCATGTCAGCATCATCACTGCATAATCACTGCATCATCACAGCATCCTCACAGCATCAACACAGCATCGTCACAGCGTCATCAATGCATCATTACAGCATCATCTCAGTATAGTCACAGAATTATTACAGCATAATCACTGCATCATCATATCATCACTGCATCATCACTGCATCAGCACTGCATCATCACAGCACCATCACAGCATCATTACTTCAGAATCACTGCATCATCACAGCATCCTCACAGCAACATCGCAGCATCATCACAGCATCATCACACTGTCATGACAGCATCATCACTGCATAATCACTGCATAATCTCCGCATAATCACAGCATCATCACATCATCATCACAATATCATCACAGCGTCATCACTACACATCACTGCATCATCACTACATCATCACAGCATCATCACTTCGTCATCATCAGAGCATCATCACAGCATCATCACTGCATCCTCACTGCATCATGAGTGCATCATCATCACAGCATCATAACTGCATCATCAAAGCATCATCTCGGCATAATCACAATGTCATAAATACATCATCACTCCATCATCACAGCATTATCACATCATCATCACAACGTTTTCAGTGTCATCACAGCATCATAACAACGTCATCAAACTGTCATCACAGCATCATCACCAAATCATCACAGAATCATCACAGCATCATTACTGCATCATCACAGCATCTTTGCATCGTCATCAGAGCATCACCACTGCATCATCACATCATCATCTCAGCATCATCACAGCATCATTACTGCTTACTCACTGCATCATCACAGCGTCATGACAGTGTCATCACTGCATCATAACATCATAGCTTCATCATCAGAACATTATCACAGCATCATCACTGCATCATCACATCATCATTATAGCATCTTCACTGTCATCAATACATCATCACAGCATCATCACATCATTATCACAGCATCATCAGTGTCATCTCAGCATCATCACTGCATCATGACTGCATCATAGCAGCATAATCACAGCATCATCACAGAATCATCACAGCATCATCATAAGGTCATCACAGCATCATCACTACGTCATCAGATTGTAATCACAGCATCATCACAGTGTCCTCACTGAATCATCACTGCACCATCACTGCACCATCACAGCATCATCTCAGCATCATCATGGCATCATTACTGCATCATCACTGCTTACTCACTGCATCATCACAGCATCATCTCAGCATCATCACAGAATCATTTCTGCATAATCATTGCATTTTCACAGCGTCATCACAGTATCATCACTGCATCATCACAGTGTCATCACAGCATCATCAAAGCATCACGACAGCGTCATCTCACCATCACGACAGCGTCATCAAAGCATCATCACTGCATCATAACAACATCATCTCAGCATCATCACAGAATCATTTCTGCATAATCACTGCATCATCATAGTGTCATCACAGTATATTCACTGCATCATCACATCATCACAGTGTCATCACAGAATCATCACTGAATCATCCAAGCATCATCCAAGCATCATCACAGCACCACCAATGCATCATCACAGTATCATCACTGCATCATCACATCATCAACACTGCATCATTGCTGCATCATCACATCATTGTCACAGTATCATCAAAATATCATCACAGCATCATCACACCATCATAACAACATCATCACAGCGTCATCACAGTATCGTAAATGCATCATCACAGAATCATCACTGAATCATCATAGCATCTTCATATCATCATCACAATATCATCACAGCATCATCACTACATCATCACAGCATCATCACTGCATAATCACTGCATCATCACCACATCATCACAGCATCATCACTGCATAATCACTGCATCATCACAGCATCATCACATCGTCATCAAAACATCATTACAAGTATCAACACAACATAATCACAGTGTCATCACAGCATCATCATTGCATCCTTACTGCATGATCACAGCATCTCCGCATCGTAATCACATCATCATCACTGACTCCTCACTGAATCATCACTGTACCATCACTGCATCATCAGAGCATAATCTGAGCATAATCTCAGCATAATCACAGCATCATCACAGAATCATCACAGCATCATTACTGCATCATCACAGCATCTTTGCATCGTCATCAGAGCATCACCACTGCATCATCACTACATCATCACATCATCATCACAGCATTTTAGCTACATAATCACAGAATCATCATAGCGTAACGACAGCATCATCACAACATCATTACAGCATCATCACAGCGTCATCGTAACATCATGACTGTATCATCACAGCATCATCACAGCATCACCGCAGCGTCATCACTGCATCATCACAGCATCATCACAGCATCATCACGGCATCGTTACAGCATCGTCATATCATCATAACTGCATCATCACAACAACATAACAAAACCATCAAAGCATCGTCATAGCATCATCACCGCGTCATCACAGCGTCATAACTGCATCGTCACTGCATCTAAACTGCATCATCACAAAATCATCACAGCTTCATCACTGCAGCATCACAGCATCATCAAAGCATCATCGCAGCATCATCACATCATCATCACTGCATCATCACAGAATCATTACTGTTTACTCACTGCGGCATCACAGCATTATCACGGTGTCATAACTGCATCATCACTGCACCATTACTGCATCATCACAGTGTCATCTCAGCATCATCACAGCATCATTACTGCCTAATCATTGCATTATCACAACGTCATCACAGTATCATCAGTGCATCATCACAGCATCATTACTGCATCATCACATCATCATCACAGAATCACGATAGTGTCATCACAGCGTCATCACTGCATCATCACAGCGTCATCTCAGCATCATCAGAGACTCATCACAGCGTCATCTCAGCATCATCACTGCATCACCACAGTATCATCACAGCATCATCACAAAATTATAAGAGCGTCATCACAGCGTTATTACTGCATCATCACAGCATCAATAGAGCATCATCACAGCGTAATCACAGTGTTATCACAGCGTCATCACAGCATCACGACATCATCATCACAGCTTCACGACAGTGTCATGAGAGCGTCTTCACAGCATCATCACTACATCATCACAGCATCATCACTGCGTCATCAGAGCATCATCACAAAATCATCACAGCGTCATTACTGCATCATCACTGCATCATCACAGCGTCATCACCGCATCATCACTGCATTGTCACAACATCATGGCGTCATAATAACTGCATCATAACAGCATGATCAAAGCATCATCACAGCGTCATCACAGCGTCATAACTGCATAAACACTGCATCATCAAAGAACCATCACAGCATCATCACAGCGTCATAACAGCATCATCAGAGCATCATCACATCGTCATCACATCGTCATCAAAGAATCTTCACAGCATCATCGCTATGTCATCATAGCATCATCATAATATTATCACAGCTTCATCACAGCGTCATAACAACATCATCACTGCATCATCACAGCATCATCATTATTGCATCATGACTGCATCATTACAGCATCATCAGAGCAGAATCAGTGCGTCGTCACAGCATCATTACTGCATCACCACATCATCACTGTGTTATCGCAGCGTCATCACAGCATCATCACAACATCATCACAGAATCATCACAGCATCATTGCAGCATCATCACATCATCATCACAGCGTCATCACAACATCATCGTAGCATCATCATGCATCATCACAGCATCAATACTGCATCATCACAGCATCATCACTGCATCATCACTGAATAATCACAGCATCATCACTGCATCATCACGGCATCGTTACAGCATCGTCATATCATCATAACTGCATCATCACAACAACATAACAAAATCATCAAAGCATAATCACAGCATCATCACCGCGTTATCACAGCATCATCTCAGCATCATCACAGTATCATTACTGCTTATTCACTGCATCATCACAACATCATCACAGCGTCATTACAGTGTCATAAATGCATCATCACAGTGTCATCAAAGCGTCCTAACTGCATAATCACTGCATCATCGCAGCTTCATCACAGCATCATGACAGCGTCATCACAACATCAAAAATGCATAATCACTTCATCCTCACATCATCATCATAGCATCATAGCTGCATAATCATAGAGTCATCACAGCATCATCACTACATCATCAAATTGTCATCACTGTATCATCACAGCATCATCATAGAATCATCACTGCATAATCACAGTGTCATAACAGCATCATTACAACACCATGACTACGTCATCACAGCATCACGACAGCGTCATTACAGTGTCATCACAGCATCATCACTGCATTATCACAACATCATCACAACATCATCACTGCGTCATCAGAGCGTCATCACTACATAATCACTTCTTACTCAGTGAATCATCACTGCATCATCACATCATCACAGCATCATCTCAGCATAATCGCAGTATCATCACAGCGTCATCACTACATCATCAATGCATCATCACTGCATCATCACAGCATCATCACTGCATCATCACAGCATCATCAGAGCATCATCACAGCATCAATACAGCGTCATCACAACGTCAACAATGCATCATTACAGCATCATCTCAGTATAGTCACAGCATAATCACTGCATAATCACTGCATCATCATATCGTCATCACTGCATCATCACTGCATCATCACAGCACCATCACAGCATCATTACTGCAGAATCACTGCATCATCACAGCATCATAGCTGCATAATCACAGCATCATCACATCATCATCGCATAGTCATCACAGCGTCATCACTGCATCATCACAGCATCATCACAGCATCATTACTGCAGAATCACTGCATCATCACAGCATCCTCACAGCAACATCGCAGCATCATCACAGCATCATCGCATCATCATCACAGTGTCATGACAGCATCATCACTGCATAATCACCGCATAATCACAGCATCATCACAGCATAATCACAGTATCATCACAGCGTCATCACTACATCATCACTGCATCATCACAGAATCATCACTGCGTCATCACAGCATCATCAGAGCATCATCACAGCATCATCACAGCATAATCACAGTATCATCACAGCATCATCACTACATCATCACTGCATCATCACAGAATCATCACTACGTCATCACAGCATCATCAGAGCATCATCACAGCATCATCACATCATCATCTCAGCATCATTACTGCTTACTCACTGCATCATCAGAGCATCATCACATCATCATCACAACATCATCAGTTTCATGTCAGCATCATCACTGCATAATCACTGCATCATCACAGCATCCTCACAGCATCAACACAGCGTCATCACAGCGTCATCAATGCATCATTACAGCATCATCTCAGTATAGTCACAGAATTATTACAGCATAATCACTGCATCATCATATCATCACTGCATCATCACTGCATCATCACTGCATCATCACAGCACCATCACAGCATCATTACTTCAGAATCACTGCATCATCACAGCATCCTCACAGCAACATCGCAGCATCATCACAGCATCATCACACTGTCATGACAGCATCATCACTGCATAATCACTGCATAATCTCCGCATAATCACAGCATCATCACATCATCATCACAATATCATCACAGCGTCATCACTACACATCACTGCATCATCACTACATCATCACAGCATCATCACTTCGTCATCATCAGAGCATCATCACAGCATCATCACTGCATCCTCACTGCATCATGAGTGCATCATCATCACAGCATCATAACTGCATCATCAAAGCATCATCTCGGCATAATCACAATGTCATAAATACATCATCACTCCATCATCACAGCATTATCACATCATCATCACAACGTTTTCAGTGTCATCACAGCATCATAACAACGTCATCAAACTGTCATCACAGCATCATCACCAAATCATCACAGAATCATCACAGCATCATTACTGCATCATCACAGCATCTTTGCATCGTCATCAGAGCATCACCACTGCATCATCACTACATCATCACATCATCATCACAGCATTTTAGCTACATAATCACAGAATCATCATAGCGTAACGACAGCATCATCACAACATCATTACAGCATCATCACAGCGTCATCGTAACATCATGACTGTATCATCACAGCATCATCACAGCATCACCGCAGCGTCATCACTGCATCATCACAGCATCATCACTGCATCATCACGGCATCGTTACAGCATCGTCATATCATCATAACTGCATCATCACAACAACATAACAAAATCATCAAAGCATCGTCACAGCATCATCACCGCGTCATCACAGCGTCATAACTGCATCGTCACTGCATCTAAACTGCATCATCACAAAATCATCACAGCTTCATCACTGCAGCATCACAGCATTATCAAAGCATCATTGCAGCATCATCACATCATCATCACTGCATCATCACAGAATCATTACTGTTTACTCACTGCGGCATCACAGCATTATCACGGTGTCATAACTGCATCATCACTGCACCATTACTGCATCATCACAGTGTCATCTCAGCATCATCACAGCATCATTACTGCCTAATCATTGCATTATCACAACGTCATCACAGTATCATCAGTGCATCATCACAGCATCATTACTGCATCATCACAGAATCACGATAGTGTCATCACAGCGTCATCACTGCATCATCACAGCGTCATCTCAGCATCATCAGAGACTCATCACAGCGTCATCTCAGCATCATCACTGCATCACCACAGTATCATCACAGCATCATCACAAAATTATAAGAGCGTCATCACAGCGTTATTACTGCATCATCACAGCATCAATAGAGCATCATCACAGCGTCATCACAGCGTTATCACAGCGTCATCACAGCATCACAACATCATCATCACAGCTTCACGACAGTGTCATGAGAGCGTCTTCACAGCATCATCACTACATCATCACAGCATCATCACTGCGTCATCAGAGCATCATCACAAAATCATCACAGCGTCATTACTGCATCATCACTGCATCATCACAGCGTCATCACCGCATCATCACTGCATTGTCACAACATCATGGCGTCATAATAACTGCATCATAACAGCATGATTAAAGCATCATCACAGCGTCATCACAGCGTCATAACTGCATAAACACTGCATCATCAAAGAACCATCACAGCATCATCACAGCGTCATAACAGCATCATCAGAGCATCATCACATCGTCATCACATCGTCATCAAAGAATCTTCACAGCATCATCGCTATGTCATCATAGCATCATCATAATATTATCACAGCTTCATCACAGCGTCATAACAACATCATCACTGCATCATCACAGCATCATCATTATTGCATCATGACTGCATCATTACAGCATCATCAGAGCAGAATCAGTGCGTCGTCACAGCATCATTACTGCATCACCACATCATCACTGTGTTATCGCAGCGTCATCACAGCATCATCACAACATCATCACAGAATCATCACAGCATCATTGCAGCATCATCACATCATCATCACAGCGTCATCACAACATCATCGTAGCATCATCATGCATCATCACAGCATCATTACTGCATCATCACAGCATCATCACAGCATCATCACTGCATCATCACTGAATAATCACAGCATCATCACTGCATCATCACGGCATCGTTACAGCATCGTCATATCATCATAACTGCATCATCACAACAACATAACAAAATCATCAAAGCATCGTCACAGCATCATCACCGCGTCATCACAGCGTCATAACTGCATCGTCACTGCATCTAAACTGCATCATCAAAAAATCATCACTGCATCACATCATAATCACAACATCATCAAAGCGTCATCACAGCATCATCACTGCGTTATCACAGCATCATCTCAGCATCATCACAGTATCATTACTGCTTATTCACTGCATCACCACAACATCATCACAGCGTCATTACAGTGTCATAAATGCATCATCACAGTGTCATCAAAGCGTCCTAACTGCATAATCACTGCATCATCGCAGCTTCATCACAGCATCATGACAGCGTCATCACAGCATCAAAAATGCATAATCACTTCATCCTCACATCATCATCATAGCATCATAGCTGCATAATCATAGAGTCATCACAGCATCATCACTACATCATCAAATTGTCATCACTGTATCATCACAGCATCATCATAGCATCATCACTGCATAATCACAGTGTCATAACAGCATCATTACAACACCATGACTACGTCATCACAGCATCACGACAGCGTCATTACAGTGTCATCACAGCATCATCACTGCATTATCACAACATCATCACAACATCATCACTGCGTCATCAGAGCGTCATCACTACATAATCACTTCTTACTCAGTGAATCATCACTGCATCATCACATCATCACAGCATCATCTCAGCATAATCACAGTATCATCACAGCGTCATCACTACATCATCAATGCATCATCACTGCATCATCACAGCATCATCACTGCGTCATCACAGCATCATCAGAGCATCATCACAGCATCATCACAACATCATCACAGAGTCATCACAGCATCATCACTGCATAATCACTGCATCATCACAGCATCCTCACAGCATCAATACAGCGTCATCACAACGTCAACAATGCATCATTACAGCATCAACTCAGTATAGTCACAGCATAATCACTGCATAATCACTGCATCATCATATCGTTATCACTGCATCATCACTGCATCATCACAGCACCATCACAGCATCATTACTGCAGAATCACTGCATCATCACAGCATCATAGCTGCATAATCACAGCATCATCACATCATCATCGCATAGTCATCACAGCGTCATCACTGCATCATCACAGCATCATCACAGCATCATTACTGCAGAATCACTGCATCATCACAGCATCCTCACAGCAACATCGCAGCATCATCACAGCATCATCGCATCATCATCACAGTGTCATGACAGCATCATCACTGCATAATCACCGCATAATCACAGCATCATCACAGCATAATCACAGTATCATCACTGCGTCATCACAGCATCATCACTGCATCATCACAGAATCATCACTGCGTCATCACAGCATCATCAGAGCATCATCACAGCATCATCACAGCATAATCACAGTATCATCACAGCATCATCACTACATCATCACTGCATCATCACAGAATCATCACTGCGTCATCACAGCATCATCAGAGCATCATCACAGCATCATCACAGCATAATCACAGTATCATCACAGCATCATCACTACATCATCACTGCATCATCACAGCATCATCACTGCGTCATCACAGCATCATCAGAGCATCATCACAGCATCATCACAACATCATCACAGAGTCATCACAGCATCATCACTGCATAATCACTGCATCATCACAGCATCCTCACAGCATCAATACAGCGTCATCACAACGTCAACAATGCATCATTACAGCATCAACTCAGTATAGTCACAGCATAATCACTGCATAATCACTGCATCATCATATCGTTATCACTGCATCATCACTGCATCATCACAGCACCATCACAGCATCATTACTGCAGAATCACTGCATCATCACAGCATCATAGCTGCATAATCACAGCATCATCACATCATCATCGCATAGTCATCACAGCGTCATCACTGCATCATCACAGCATCATCACAGCATCATTACTGCAGAATCACTGCATCATCACAGCATCCTCACAGCAACATCGCAGCATCATCACAGCATCATCGCATCATCATCACAGTGTCATGACAGCATCATCACTGCATAATCACCGCATAATCAAAGCATCATCACAGCATAATCACAGTATCATCACTGCGTCATCACAGCATCATCACTGCATCATCACAGAATCATCACTGCGTCATCACAGCATCATCACAGCATCATCACAGCATAATCACAGTATCATCACAGCATCATCACTACATCATCACTGCATCATCACAGAATCATCACTGCGTCATCACAGCATCATCAGAGCATCATCACAGCATCATCACATCATCATCTCAGCATCATTACTGCTTACTCACTGCATCATCACAGCATCATCACATCATCATCACAACATCATCAGTTTCATGTCAGCATCATCACTGCATAATCACTGCATCATCACAGCATCCTCACAGCATCAACACAGCGTCATCACAGCGTCATCAATGCATCATTACAGCATCATCTCAGTATAGTCACAGAATTATTACAGCATAATCACTGCATCATCATATCATCACTGCATCATCACTGCATCATCACTGCATCATCACAGCACCATCACAGCATCATTACTTCAGAATCACTGCATCATCACAGCATCCTCACAGCAACATCGCAGCATCATCACAGCATCATCACACTGTCATGACAGCATCATCACTGCATAATCACTGCATAATCTCCGCATAATCACAGCATCATCACATCATCATCACAATATCATCACAGCGTCATCACTACACATCACTGCATCATCACTACATCATCACAGCATCATCACTTCGTCATCATCAGAGCATCATCACAGCATCATCACTGCATCCTCACTGCATCATGAGTGCATCATCATCACAGCATCATAACTGCATCATCAAAGCATCATCTCGGCATAATCACAATGTCATAAATACATCATCACTCCATCATCACAGCATTATCACATCATCATCACAACGTTTTCAGTGTCATCACAGCATCATAACAACGTCATCAAACTGTCATCACAGCATCATCACCAAATCATCACAGAATCATCACAGCATCATTACTGCATCATCACAGCATCTTTGCATCGTCATCAGAGCATCACCACTGCATCATCACATCATCATCTCAGCATCATCACAGCATCATTACTGCTTACTCACTGCATCATCACAGCGTCATGACAGTGTCATCACTGCATCATAACATCATAGCTTCATCATCAGAACATTATCACAGCATCATCACTGCATCATCACATCATCATTATAGCATCTTCACTGTCATCAATACATCATCACAGCATCATCACATCATTATCACAGCATCATCAGTGTCATCTCAGCATCATCACTGCATCATGACTGCATCATAGCAGCATAATCACAGCATCATCACAGAATCATCACAGCATCATCATAAGGTCATCACAGCATCATCACTACGTCATCAGATTGTAATCACAGCATCATCACAGTGTCCTCACTGAATCATCACTGCACCATCACTGCACCATCACAGCATCATCTCAGCATCATCATGGCATCATTACTGCATCATCACTGCTTACTCACTGCATCATCACAGCATCATCTCAGCATCATCACAGAATCATTTCTGCATAATCATTGCATTTTCACAGCGTCATCACAGTATCATCACTGCATCATCACAGTGTCATCACAGCATCATCAAAGCATCACGACAGCGTCATCTCACCATCACGACAGCGTCATCAAAGCATCATCACTGCATCATAACAACATCATCTCAGCATCATCACAGAATCATTTCTGCATAATCACTGCATCATCATAGTGTCATCACAGTATATTCACTGCATCATCACATCATCACAGTGTCATCACAGAATCATCACTGAATCATCCAAGCATCATCCAAGCATCATCACAGCACCACCAATGCATCATCACAGTATCATCACTGCATAATCACTGCATCATCACCGCATCATCACATCATCAACACTGCATCATTGCTGCATCATCACATCATTGTCACAGTATCATCAAAATATCATCACAGCATCATCACACCATCATAACAACATCATCACAGCGTCATCACAGTATCGTAAATGCATCATCACAGAATCATCACTGAATCATCATAGCATCTTCATATCATCATCACAATATCATCACAGCATCATCACTGCATCATCACAGCATCATCACTGCATCATCACTGCATCATCACCACATCATCACAGCATCATCACTGCATAATCACTGCATCATCACAGCATCATCACATCGTCATCAAAACATCATTACAAGTATCAACACAACATAATCACAGTGTCATCACAGCATCATCATTGCAACCTTACTGCATGATCACAGCATCTCCGCATCGTAATCACATCATCATCACTGACTCCTCACTGAATCATCACTGTACCATCACTGCATCATCAGAGCATAATCTGAGCATAATCTCAGCATAATCACAGCATCATCACAGAATCCTCACAGCATCATTACTGCATCATCACAGCATCTTTGCATCGTCATCAGAGCATCACCACTGCATCATCACTCCATCATCACATCATCATCACAGCATTTTAGCTACATAATCACAGAATCATCATAGCGTAACGACAGCATCATCACAACATCATTACAGCATCATCACAGCGTCATCGTAACATCATGACTGTATCATCACAGCATCATCACAGCATCACCGCAGCGTCATCACTGCATCATCACAGCATCATCACAGCATCATCACGGCATCGTTACAGCATCGTCATATCATCATAACTGCATCATCACAACAACATAACAAAACCATCAAAGCATCGTCACAGCATCATCACCGCGTCATCACAGCGTCATAACTGCATCGTCACTGCATCTAAACTGCATCATCACAAAATCATCACAGCTTCATCACTGCAGCATCACAGCATCATCAAAGCATCATCGCAGCATCATCACATCATCATCACTGCATCATCACAGAATCATTACTGTTTACTCACTGCGGCATCACAGCATTATCACGGTGTCATAACTGCATCATCACTGCACCATTACTGCATCATCACAGTGTCATCTCAGCATCATCACAGCATCATTACTGCCTAATCATTGCATTATCACAACGTCATCACAGTATCATCAGTGCATCATCACAGCATCATTACTGCATCATCACAGAATCACGATAGTGTCATCACAGCGTCATCACTGCATCATCACAGCACCATCTCAGCATCATCAGAGACTCATCACAGCGTCATCACTGCATCATCACTGCATCACCACAGTATCATCACAGCATCATCACAAAATTATAAGAGCGTCATCACAGCGTTATTACTGCATCATCACAGCATCAATAGAGCATCATCACAGCGTCACCACAGCGTTATCACAGCGTCATCACAGCATCACGACATCATCATCACAGCTTCACGACAGTGTCATGAGAGCGTCTTCACAGCATCATCACTACATCATCACAGCATCATCACTGCGTCATCAGAGCATCATCACAAAATCATCACAGCGTCATTACTGCATCATCACTGCATCATCACAGCGTCATCACCGCATCATCACTGCATTGTCACAACATCATGGCGTCATAATAACTGCATCATAACAGCATGATCAAAGCATCATCACAGCGTCATCACAGCGTCATAACTGCATAAACACTGCATCATCAAAGAACCATCACAGCATCATCACAGCGTCATAACAGCATCATCACAGCATCATCACAACATCATCACAGAATCATCACAGCATCATTGCAGCATCATCACATCATCATCACAGCGTCATCACAACATCATCGTAGCATCATCATGCATCATCACAGCATCATTACTGCATCATCACAGCATCATCACAGCATCATCACTGCATCATCACTGAATAATCACAGCATCATCACTGCATCATCACGGCATCGTTACAGCATCGTCATATCATCATAACTGCATCATCACAACAACATAACAAAATCATCAAAGCATCATCACAGCATCATCACCGCGTCATCACAGCGTCATAACTGCATCGTCACTGCATCTAAACTGCATCATCAAAAAATCATCACTGCATCACATCATAATCACAACATCATCAAAGCGTCATCACAGCATCATCACTGCGTTATCACAGCATCATCTCAGCATCATCACAGTATCATTACTGCTTATTCACTGCATCATCACAACATCATCACAGCGTCATTACAGTGTCATAAATGCATCATCACAGTGTCATCAAAGCGTCCTAACTGCATAATCACTGCATCATCGCAGCTTCATCACAGCATCATGACAGCGTCATCACAGCATCAAAAATGCATAATCACTTCATCCTCACATCATCATCATAGCATCATAGCTGCATAATCATAGAGTCATCACAGCATCATCACTACATCATCAAATTGTCATCACTGTATCATCACAGCATCATCATAGCATCATCACTGCATAATCACAGTGTCATAACAGCATCATTACAACACCATGACTACGTCATCACAGCATCACGACAGCGTCATTACAGTGTCATCACAGCATCATCACTGCATTATCACAACATCATCACTGCGTCATCACAGCATCATCAGAGCATCATCACAGCATCATCACAACATCATCACAGAGTCATCACAGCATCATCACTGCATAATCACTGCATCATCACAGCATCCTCACAGCATCAATACAGCGTCATCACAACGTCAACAATGCATCATTACAGCATCATCTCAGTATAGTCACAGCATAATCACTGCATAATCACTGCATCATCATATCGTTATCACTGCATCATCACTGCATCATCACAGCACCATCACAGCATCATTACTGCAGAATCACTGCATCATCACAGCATCATAGCTGCATAATCACAGCATCATCACATCATCATCGCATAGTCATCACAGCGTCATCACTGCATCATCACAGCATCATCACAGCATCATTACTGCAGAATCACTGCATCATCACAGCATCCTCACAGCAACATCGCAGCATCATCACAGCATCATCGCATCATCATCACAGTGTCATGACAGCATCATCACTGCATAATCACCGCATAATCACAGCATCATCACAGCATAATCACAGTATCATCACAGCGTCATCACTACATCATCACTGCATCATCACAGAATCATCACTGCGTCATCACAGCATCATCAGAGCATCATCACAGCATCATCACAGCATAATCACAGTATCATCACAGCATCATCACTACATCATCACTGCATCATCACAGAATCATCACTGCGTCATCACAGCATCATCAGAGCATCATCACAGCATCATCACATCATCATCTCAGCATCATTACTGCTTACTCACTGCATCATCATAGCATCATCACATCATCATCACAACATCATCAGTTTCATGTCAGCATCATCACTGCATAATCACTGCATCATCACAGCATCCTCACAGCATCAACACAGCGTCATCACAGCGTCATCAATGCATCATTACAGCATCATCTCAGTATAGTCACAGAATTATTACAGCATAATCACTGCATCATCATATCATCACTGCATCATCACTGCATCATCACAGCACCATCACAGCATCATTACTTCAGAATCACTGCATCATCACAGCATCCTCACAGCAACATCGCAGCATCATCACAGCATCATCACACTGTCATGACAGCATCATCACTGCATAATCACTGCATAATCTCCGCATAATCACAGCATCATCACATCATCATCACAATATCATCACAGCGTCATCACTACACATCACTGCATCATCACTACATCATCACAGCATCATCACTTCGTCATCATCAGAGCATCATCACAGCATCATCACTGCATCCTCACTGCATCATGAGTGCATCATCATCACAGCATCATAACTGCATCATCAAAGCATCATCTCGGCATAATCACAATGTCATAAATACATCATCACTCCATCATCACAGCATTATCACATCATCATCACAACGTTTTCAGTGTCATCACAGCATCATAACAACGTCATCAAACTGTCATCACAGCATCATCACCAAATCATCACAGAATCATCACAGCATCATTACTGCATCATCACAGCATCTTTGCATCGTCATCAGAGCATCACCACTGCATCATCACATCATCATCTCAGCATCATCACAGCATCATTACTGCTTACTCACTGCATTATCACAGCGTCATGACAGTGTCATCACTGCATCATAACATCATAGCTTCGTCATCAGAACATTGTCACAGCATCATCACTGCATCATCACATCATCATTATAGCATCTTCACTGTCATCAATACATCATCACAGCATCATCACATCATTATCACAGCATCATCAGTGTCATCTCAGCATCATCACTGCATCATGACTGCATCATAGCAGCATAATCACAGCATCATCACAGAATCATCACAGCATCATCATAAGGTCATCACAGCATCATCACTACGTCATCAGATTGTAATCACAGCATCATCACAGTGTCCTCACTGAATCATCACTGCACCATCACTGCAACATCACAGCATCATCTCAGCATCATCATGGCATCATTACTGCATCATCACTGCTTACTCACTGCATCATCACAGCATCATCTCAGCATCATCACAGAATCATTTCTGCATAATCATTGCATTTTCACAGCGTCATCACAGTATCATCACTGCATCATCACAGTGTCATCACAGCATCATCAAAGCATCACGACAGCGTCATCTCACCATCACGACAGCGTCATCAAAGCATCATCACTGCATCATAACAACATCATCTCAGCATCATCACAGAATCATTTCTGCATAATCACTGCATCATCATAGTGTCATCACAGTATATTCACTGCATCATCACATCATCACAGTGTCATCACAGAATCATCACTGAATCATCCAAGCATCATCCAAGCATCATCACAGCACCACCAATGCATCATCACAGTATCATCACTGCATCATCACTGCATCATCACCGCATCATCACATCATCAACACTGCATCATTGCTGCATCATCACATCATTGTCACAGTATCATCAAAATATCATCACAGCATCATCACACCATCATAACAACATCATCACAGCGTCATCACAGTATCGTAAATGCATCATCACAGAATCATCACTGAATCATCATAGCATCTTCATATCATCATCACAATATCATCACAGCATCATCACTGCATCATCACAGCATCATCACTGCATCATCACAGCATCATCACTGCATAATCACTGCATCATCACCACATCATCACAGCATCATCACTGCATAATCACTGCATCATCACAGCATCATCACATCGTCATCAAAACATCATTACAAGTATCAACACAACATAATCACAGTGTCATCACAGCATCATCATTGCATCCTTACTGCATGATCACAGCATCTCCGCATCGTAATCACATCATCATCACTGACTCCTCACTGAATCATCACTGTACCATCACTGCATCATCAGAGCATAATCTGAGCATAATCTCAGCATAATCACAGCATCATCACAGAATCATCACAGCATCATTACTGCATCATCACAGCATCTTTGCATCGTCATCAGAGCATCACCACTGCATCATCACTACATCATCACATCATCATCACAGCATTTTAGCTACATAATCACAGAATCATCATAGCGTAACGACAGCATCATCACAACATCATTACAGCATCATCACAGCGTCATCGTAACATCATGACTGTATCATCACAGCATCATCACAGCACCATCACAGCATCATTACTGCAGAATCACTGCATCATCACAGCATCATAGCTGCATAATCACAGCATCATCACATCATCATCGCATAGTCATCACAGCGTCATCACTGCATCATCACAGCATCATCACAGCATCATTACTGCAGAATCACTGCATCATCACAGCATCCTCACAGCAACATCGCAGCATCATCACAGCATCATCGCATCATCATCACAGTGTCATGACAGCATCATCACTGCATAATCACCGCATAATCACAGCATCATCACAGCATAATCACAGTATCATCACAGCGTCATCACTACATCATCACTGCATCATCACAGAATCATCACTGCGTCATCACAGCATCATCAGAGCATCATCACAGCATCATCACAGCATAATCACAGTATCATCACAGCATCATCACTACATCATCACTGCATCATCACAGAATCATCACTGCGTCATCACAGCATCATCAGAGCATCATCACAGCATCATCACATCATCATCTCAGCATCATTACTGCTTACTCACTGCATCATCATAGCATCATCACATCATCATCACAACATCATCAGTTTCATGTCAGCATCATCACTGCATAATCACTGCATCATCACAGCATCCTCACAGCATCAACACAGCGTCATCACAGCGTCATCAATGCATCATTACAGCATCATCTCAGTATAGTCACAGAATTATTACAGCATAATCACTGCATCATCATATCATCACTGCATCATCACTGCATCATCACAGCACCATCACAGCATCATTACTTCAGAATCACTGCATCATCACAGCATCCTCACAGCAACATCGCAGCATCATCACAGCATCATCACAGCATCATCACACTGTCATGACAGCATCATCACTGCATAATCACTGCATAATCTCCGCATAATCACAGCATCATCACATCATCATCACAATATCATCACAGCGTCATCACTACACATCACTGCATCATCACTACATCATCACAGCATCATCACTTCGTCATCATCAGAGCATCATCACAGCATCATCACTGCATCCTCACTGCATCATGAGTGCATCATCATCACAGCATCATAACTGCATCATCAAAGCATCATCTCGGCATAATCACAATGTCATAAATACATCATCACTCCATCATCACAGCATTATCACATCATCATCACAACGTTTTCAGTGTCATCACAGCATCATAACAACGTCATCAAACTGTCATCACAGCATCATCACCAAATCATCACAGAATCATCACAGCATCATTACTGCGTCATCACAGCATCTTTGCATCGTCATCAGAGCATCACCACTGCATCATCACATCATCATCTCAGCATCATCACAGCATCATTACTGCTTACTCACTGCATCATCACAGCGTCATGACAGTGTCATCACTGCATCATAACATCATAGCTTCATCATCAGAACATTGTCACAGCATCATCACTGCATCATCACATCATCATTATAGCATCTTCACTGTCATCAATACATCATCACAGCATCATCACATCATTATCACAGCATCATCAGTGTCATCTCAGCATCATCACTGCATCATGACTGCATCATAGCAGCATAATCACAGCATCATCACAGAATCATCACAGCATCATCATAAGGTCATCACAGCATCATCACTACGTCATCAGATTGTAATCACAGCATCATCACAGTGTCCTCACTGAATCATCACTGCACCATCACTGCAACATCACAGCATCATCTCAGCATCATCATGGCATCATTACTGCATCATCACTGCTTACTCACTGCATCATCACAGCATCATCTCAGCATCATCACAGAATCATTTCTGCATAATCATTGCATTTTCACAGCGTCATCACAGTATCATCACTGCATCATCACAGTGTCATCACAGCATCATCAAAGCATCACGACAGCGTCATCTCACCATCACGACAGCGTCATCAAAGCATCATCACTGCATCATAACAACATCATCTCAGCATCATCACAGAATCATTTCTGCATAATCACTGCATCATCATAGTGTCATCACAGTATATTCACTGCATCATCACATCATCACAGTGTCATCACAGAATCATCACTGAATCATCCAAGCATCATCCAAGCATCATCACAGCACCACCAATGCATCATCACAGTATCATCACTGCATAATCACTGCATCATCACCGCATCATCACATCATCAACACTGCATCATTGCTGCATCATCACATCATTGTCACAGTATCATCAAAATATCATCACAGCATCATCACACCATCATAACAACATCATCACAGCGTCATCACAGTATCGTAAATGCATCATCACAGAATCATCACTGAATCATCATAGCATCTTCATATCATCATCACAATATCATCACAGCATCATCACTGCATCATCACAGCATCATCACTGCATAATCACTGCATCATCACCACATCATCACAGCATCATCACTGCATAATCACTGCATCATCACAGCATCATCACATCGTCATCAAAACATCATTACAAGTATCAACACAACATAATCACAGTGTCATCACAGCATCATCATTGCATCCTTACTGCATGATCACAGCATCTCCGCATCGTAATCACATCATCATCACTGACTCCTCACTGAATCATCACTGTACCATCACTGCATCATCAGAGCATAATCTGAGCATAATCTCAGCATAATCACAGCATCATCACAGAATCATCACAGCATCATTACTGCATCATCACAGCATCATTACTGCATCATCACAGCATCTTTGCATCGTCATCAGAGCATCACCACTGCATCATCACTACATCATCACATCATCATCACAGCATTTTAGCTACATAATCACAGAATCATCATAGCGTAACGACAGCATCATCACAACATCATTACAGCATCATCACAGCGTCATCGTAACATCATGACTGTATCATCACAGCATCATCACAGCATCACCGCAGCGTCATCACTGCATCATCACAGCATCATCACAGCATCATCACGGCATCGTTACAGCATCGTCATATCATCATAACTGCATCATCACAACAACATAACAAAATCATCAAAGCATCGTCACAGCATCATCACCGCGTCATCACAGCGTCATAACTGCATCGTCACTGCATCTAAACTGCATCATCACAAAATCATCACAGCTTCATCACTTCGGCATCACAGCATTATCACGGTGTCATAACTGCATCATCACTGCACCATTACTGCATCATCACAGTGTCATCTCAGCATCATCACAGCATCATTACTGCCTAATCATTGCATTATCACAACGTCATCACAGTATCATCAGTGCATCATCACAGCATCATTACTGCATCATCACATCATCATCACAGAATCACGATAGTGTCATCACAGCGTCATCACTGCATCATCACAGCGTCATCTCAGCATCATCAGAGACTCATCACAGCGTCATCACTGCATCATCACTGCATCACCACAGTATCATCACAGCATCATCACAAAATTATAAGAGCGTCATCACAGCGTTATTACAGCATCATCACAGCATCAATAGAGCATCATCACAGCGTCATCACAGCGTTATCACAGCGTCATCACAGCATCACGACATCATCATCACAGCTTCACGACAGTGTCATGAGAGCGTCTTCACAGCATCATCACTACATCATCACAGCATCATCACTGCGTCATCAGAGCATCATCACAAAATCATCACAGCGTCATTACTGCATCATCACTGCATCATCACAGCGTCATCACCGCATCATCACTGCATTGTCACAACATCATGGCGTCATAATAACTGCATCATAACAGCATGATCAAAGCATCATCACAGCGTCATCACAGCGTCATAACTGCATAAACACTGCATCATCAAAGAACCATCACAGCATCATCACAGCGTCATAACAGCATCATCAGAGCATCATCACATCGTCATCACATCGTCATCAAAGAATCTTCACAGCATCATCGCTATGTCATCATAGCATCATCATAATATTATCACAGCTTCATCACAGCGTCATAACAACATCATCACTGCATCATCACAGCATCATCATTATTGCATCATGACTGCATCATTACAGCATCATCAGAGCAGAATCAGTGCGTCGTCACAGCATCATTACTGCATCACCACATCATCACTGTGTTATCGCAGCGTCATCACAGCATCATCACAACATCATCACAGAATCATCACAGCATCATTGCAGCATCATCACATCATCATCACAGCGTCATCACAACATCATCGTAGCATCATCATGCATCATCACAGCATCATTACTGCATCATCACAGCATCATCACAGCATCATCACTGCATCATCACTGAATAATCACAGCATCATCACTGCATCATCACGGCATCGTTACAGCATCGTCATATCATCATAACTGCATCATCACAACAACATAACAAAATCATCAAAGCATCATCACAGCATCATCACCGCGTCATCACAGCGTCATAACTGCATCGTCACTGCATCTAAACTGCATCATCACAAAATCATCACTGCATCACATCATAATCACAACATCATCAAAGCGTCATCACAGCATCATCACTGCGTTATCACAGCATCATCTCAGCATCATCACAGTATCATTACTGCTTATTCACTGCATCATCACAACATCATCACAGCGTCATTACAGTGTCATAAATGCATCATCACAGTGTCATCAAAGCGTCCTAACTGCATAATCACTGCATCATCGCAGCTTCATCACAGCATCATGACAGCGTCATCACAGCATCAAAAATGCATAATCACTTCATCCTCACATCATCATCATAGCATCATAGCTGCATAATCATAGAGTCATCACAGCATCATCACTACATCATCAAATTGTCATCACTGTATCATCACAGCATCATCATAGCATCATCACTGCATAATCACAGTGTCATAACAGCATCATTACAACACCATGACTACGTCATCACAGCATCACGACAGCGTCATTACAGTGTCATCACAGCATCATCACTGCATTATCACAACATCATCACAACATCATCACTGCGTCATCAGAGCGTCATCACTACATAATCACTTCTTACTCAGTGAATCATCACTGCATCATCACATCATCACAGCATCATCTCAGCATAATCACAGTATCATCACAGCGTCATCACTACATCATCAATGCATCATCACTGCATCATCACAGCATCATCACTGCGTCATCACAGCATCATCAGAGCATCATCACAGCATCATCACAACATCATCACAGAGTCATCACAGCATCATCACTGCATAATCACTGCATCATCACAGCATCCTCACAGCATCAATACAGCGTCATCACAACGTCAACAATGCATCATTACAGCATCATCTCAGTATAGTCACAGCATAATCACTGCATAATCACTGCATCATCATATCGTTATCACTGCATCATCACTGCATCATCACAGCACCATCACAGCATCATTACTGCAGAATCACTGCATCATCACAGCATCATAGCTGCATAATCACAGCATCATCACATCATCATCGCATAGTCATCACAGCGTCATCACTGCATCATCACAGCATCATCACAGCATCATTACTGCAGAATCACTGCATCATCACAGCATCCTCACAGCAACATCGCAGCATCATCACAGCATCATCGCATCATCATCACAGTGTCATGACAGCATCATCACTGCATAATCACCGCATAATCACAGCATCATCACAGCATAATCACAGTATCATCACAGCGTCATCACTACATCATCACTGCATCATCACAGAATCATCACTGCGTCATCACAGCATCATCAGAGCATCATCACAGCATCATCACAGCATAATCACAGTATCATCACAGCATCATCACTACATCATCACTGCATCATCACAGAATCATCACTGCGTCATCACAGCATCATCAGAGCATCATCACAGCATCATCACATCATCATCTCAGCATCATTACTGCTTACTCACTGCATCATCATAGCATCATCACATCATCATCACAACATCATCAGTTTCATGTCAGCATCATCACTGCATAATCACTGCATCATCACAGCATCCTCACAGCATCAACACAGCGTCATCACAGCGTCATCAATGCATCATTACAGCATCATCTCAGTATAGTCACAGAATTATTACAGCATAATCACTGCATCATCATATCATCACTGCATCATCACTGCATCATCACTGCATCATCACAGCACCATCACAGCATCATTACTTCAGAATCACTGCATCATCACAGCATCCTCACAGCAACATCGCAGCATCATCACAGCATCATCACACTGTCATGACAGCATCATCACTGCATAATCTCCGCATAATCACAGCATCATCACAGCATCATCACATCATCATCACAATATCATCACAGCGTCATCACTACACATCACTGCATCATCACTACATCATCACAGCATCATCACTTCGTCATCATCAGAGCATCATCACAGCATCATCACTGCATCCTCACTGCATCATGAGTGCATCATCATCACAGCATCATAACTGCATCATCAAAGCATCATCTCGGCATAATCACAATGTCATAAATACATCATCACTCCATCATCACAGCATTATCACAT
Organism: Clangula hyemalis; assembly: GCA_963989345.1. The sequence continues at coordinate 122,616 of CAXDIO010000032.1, read as the reverse complement.
CATCATCACAACGTTTTCAGTGTCATCACAGCATCATAACAACGTCATCAAACTGTCATCACAGCATCATCACCAAATCATCACAGAATCATCACAGCATCATTACTGCATCATCACAGCATCTTTGCATCGTCATCAGAGCATCACCACTGCATCATCACATCATCATCTCAGCATCATCACAGCATCATTACTGCTTACTCACTGCATCATCACAGCGTCATGACAGTGTCATCACTGCATCATAACATCATAGCTTCATCATCAGAACATTATCACAGCATCATCACTGCATCATCACATCATCATTATAGCATCTTCACTGTCATCAATACATCATCACAGCATCATCACATCATTATCACAGCATCATCAGTGTCATCTCAGCATCATCACTGCATCATGACTGCATCATAGCAGCATAATCACAGCATCATCACAGAATCATCACAGCATCATCATAAGGTCATCACAGCATCATCACTACGTCATCAGATTGTAATCACAGCATCATCACAGTGTCCTCACTGAATCATCACTGCACCATCACTGCACCATCACAGCATCATCTCAGCATCATCATGGCATCATTACTGCATCATCACTGCTTACTCACTGCATCATCACAGCATCATCTCAGCATCATCACAGAATCATTTCTGCATAATCATTGCATTTTCACAGCGTCATCACAGTATCATCACTGCATCATCACAGTGTCATCACAGCATCATCAAAGCATCACGACAGCGTCATCTCACCATCACGACAGCGTCATCAAAGCATCATCACTGCATCATAACAACATCATCTCAGCATCATCACAGAATCATTTCTGCATAATCACTGCATCATCATAGTGTCATCACAGTATATTCACTGCATCATCACATCATCACAGTGTCATCACAGAATCATCACTGAATCATCCAAGCATCATCCAAGCATCATCACAGCACCACCAATGCATCATCACAGTATCATCACTGCATAATCACTGCATCATCACCGCATCATCACATCATCAACACTGCATCATTGCTGCATCATCACATCATTGTCACAGTATCATCAAAATATCATCACAGCATCATCACACCATCATAACAACATCATCACAGCGTCATCACAGTATCGTAAATGCATCATCACAGAATCATCACTGAATCATCATAGCATCTTCATATCATCATCACAATATCATCACAGCATCATCACTGCATCATCACTGCATAATCACTGCATCATCACCACATCATCACCACATCATCACTGCATAATCACTGCATCATCACAGCATCATCACATCGTCATCAAAACATCATTACAAGTATCAACACAACATAATCACAGTGTCATCACAGCATCATCATTGCATCCTTACTGCATGATCACAGCATCTCCGCATCGTAATCACATCATCATCACTGACTCCTCACTGAATCAATCATCACTGTACCATCACTGCATCATCAGAGCATAATCTGAGCATAATCTCAGCATAATCACAGCATCATCACAGAATCATCACAGCATCATTACTGCATCATCACAGCATCTTTGCATCGTCATCAGAGCATCACCACTGCATCATCACTACATCATCACATCATCATCACAGCATTTTAGCTACATAATCACAGAATCATCATAGCGTAACGACAGCATCATCACAACATCATTACAGCATCATCACAGCGTCATCGTAACATCATGACTGTATCATCACAGCATCATCACAGCATCACCGCAGCGTCATCACTGCATCATCACAGCATCATCACAGCATCATCACGGCATCGTTACAGCATCGTCATATCATCATAACTGCATCATCACAACAACATAACAAAATCATCAAAGCATCGTCACAGCATCATCACCGCGTCATCACAGCGTCATAACTGCATCGTCACTGCATCTAAACTGCATCATCACAAAATCATCACAGCTTCATCACTGCAGCATCACAGCATCATCAAAGCATCATCGCAGCATCATCACATCATCATCACTGCATCATCACAGAATCATTACTGTTTACTCACTGCGGCATCACAGCATTATCACGGTGTCATAACTGCATCATCACTGCACCATTACTGCATCATCACAGTGTCATCTCAGCATCATCACAGCATCATTACTGCCTAGTCATTGCATTATCACAACGTCATCACAGTATCATCAGTGCATCATCACAGCATCATTACTGCATCATCACATCATCATCACAGAATCACGATAGTGTCATCACAGCGTCATCACTGCATCATCACAGCGTCATCTCAGCATCATCAGAGACTCATCACAGCGTCATCACTGCATCATCACTGCATCACCACAGTATCATCACAGCATCATCACAAAATTATAAGAGCGTCATCACAGCGTTATTACTGCATCATCACAGCATCAATAGAGCATCATCACAGCGTCATCACAGCGTCATCACAGCATCATGACATCATCATCACAGCTTCACGACAGTGTCATGAGAGCGTCTTCACAGCATCATCACTACATCATCACAGCATCATCACCGCATCATCACTGCATTGTCACAACATCATGGCGTCATAATAACTGCATCATAACAGCATGATCAAAGCATCATCACAGCGTCATCACATCGTCATCAAAGAATCTTCACAGCATCATCGCTATGTCATCATAGCATCATCATAATATTATCACAGCTTCATCACAGCGTCATAACAACATCATCACTGCATCATCACAGCATCATCATTATTGCATCATGACTGCATCATTACAGCATCATCAGAGCAGAATCAGTGCGTCGTCACAGCATCATTACTGCATCACCACATCATCACTGTGTTATCGCAGCGTCATCACAGCATCATCACAACATCATCACATTATCATCACAGCATCATTGCAGCATCATCACATCATCATCACAGCATCATCACAACATCATCGTAGCATCATCATGCATCATCACAGCATCATTACTGCATCATCACAGCATCATCACAGCATCATCACTGCATCATCACTGAATAATCACAGCATCATCACAGCATCATCACGGCATCGTTACAGCATCGTCATATCATCATAACTGCATCATCACAACAACATAACAAAATCATCAAAGCATCATCACAGCATCATCACCGCGTCATCACAGCGTCATAACTGCATCGTCACTGCATCTAAACTGCATCATCACAAAATCATCACTGCATCACATCATAATCACAACATCATCAAAGCGTCATCACAGCATCATCACTGCGTTATCACAGCATCATCTCAGCATCATCACAGTATCATTACTGCTTATTCACTGCATCATCACAACATCATCACAGCGTCATTACAGTGTCATAAATGCATCATCACAGTGTCATCAAAGCGTCCTAACTGCATAATCACTGCATCATCGCAGCTTCATCAGAGCATCATGACAGCGTCATCACAGCATCAAAAATGCATAATCACTTCATCCTCACATCATCATCATAGCATCATAGCTGCATAATCATAGAGTCATCACAGCATCATCACTACATCATCAAATTGTCATCACTGTATCATCACAGCATCATCATAGCATCATCACTGCATAATCACAGTGTCATAACAGCATCATTACAACACCATGACTACGTCATCACAGCATCACGACAGCGTCATTACAGTGTCATCACAGCATCATCACTGCATTATCACAACATCATCACAACATCATCACTGCGTCATCAGAGCGTCATCACTACATAATCACTTCTTACTCAGTGAATCATCACTGCATCATCACATCATCACAGCATCATCTCAGCATAATCACAGTATCATCACAGCGTCATCACTACATCATCAATGCATCATCACTGCATCATCACAGCATCATCACAGCATCCTCAGAGCATCATCACAGCATCATCACAACATCATCACAGAGTCATCACAGCATCATCACTGCATAATCACTGCATCATCACAGCATCCTCACAGCATCAATACAGCGTCATCACAACGTCAACAATGCATCATTACAGCATCATCTCAGTATAGTCACAGCATAATCACTGCATAATCACTGCATCATCATATCGTCATCACTGCATCATCACTGCATCATCACAGCACCATCACAGCATCATTACTGCAGAATCACTGCATCATCACAGCATCATAGCTGCATAATCACAGCATCATCACATCATCATCGCATAGTCATCACAGCGTCATCACTGCATCATCACAGCATCATCACAGCATCATTACTGCAGAATCACTGCATCATCACAGCATCCTCACAGCAACATCGCAGCATCATCACAGCATCATCGCATCATCATCACAGTGTCATGACAGCATCATCACTGCATAATCACCGCATAATCACAGCATCATCACAGCATAATCACAGTATCATCACAGCGTCATCACTACATCATCACTGCATCATCACAGAATCATCACTGCGTCATCACAGCATCATCAGAGCATCATCACAGCATCATCACAGCATAATCACAGTATCATCACAGCATCATCACTACATCATCACTGCATCATCACAGAATCATCACTGCGTCATCACAGCATCATCAGAGCATCATCACAGCATCATCACATCATCATCTCAGCATCATTACTGCTTACTCACTGCATCATCATAGCATCATCACATCATCATCACAACATCATCAGTTTCATGTCAGCATCATCACTGCATAATCACTGCATCATCACAGCATCCTCACAGCATCAACACAGCGTCATCACAGCGTCATCAATGCATCATTACAGCATCATCTCAGTATAGTCACAGAATTATTACAGCATAATCACTGCATCATCATATCATCACTGCATCATCACTGCATCATCACAGCACCATCACAGCATCATTACTTCAGAATCACTGCATCATCACAGCATCCTCACAGCAACATCGCAGCATCATCACAGCATCATCACACTGTCATGACAGCATCATCACTGCATAATCACTGCATAATCTCCGCATAATCACAGCATCATCACATCATCATCACAATATCATCACAGCGTCATCACTACACATCACTGCATCATCACTACATCATCACAGCATCATCACTTCGTCATCATCAGAGCATCATCACAGCATCATCACTGCATCCTCACTGCATCATGAGTGCATCATCATCACAGCATCATAACTGCATCATCAAAGCATCATCTCGGCATAATCACAATGTCATAAATACATCATCACTCCATCATCACAGCATTATCACATCATCATCACAACGTTTTCAGTGTCATCACAGCATCATAACAACGTCATCAAACTGTCATCACAGCATCATCACCAAATCATCACAGAATCATCACAGCATCATTACTGCATCATCACAGCATCTTTGCATCGTCATCAGAGCATCACCACTGCATCATCACATCATCATCTCAGCATCATCACAGCATCATTACTGCTTACTCACTGCATCATCACAGCGTCATGACAGTGTCATCACTGCATCATAACATCATAGCTTCATCATCAGAACATTATCACAGCATCATCACTGCATCATCACATCATCATTATAGCATCTTCACTGTCATCAATACATCATCACAGCATCATCACATCATTATCACAGCATCATCAGTGTCATCTCAGCATCATCACTGCATCATGACTGCATCATAGCAGCATAATCACAGCATCATCACAGAATCATCACAGCATCATCATAAGGTCATCACAGCATCATCACTACGTCATCAGATTGTAATCACAGCATCATCACAGTGTCCTCACTGAATCATCACTGCACCATCACTGCAACATCACAGCATCATCTCAGCATCATCATGGCATCATTACTGCATCATCACTGCTTACTCACTGCATCATCACAGCATCATCTCAGCATCATCACAGAATCATTTCTGCATAATCATTGCATTTTCACAGCGTCATCACAGTATCATCACTGCATCATCACAGTGTCATCACAGCATCATCAAAGCATCACGACAGCGTCATCTCACCATCACGACAGCGTCATCAAAGCATCATCACTGCATCATAACAACATCATCTCAGCATCATCACAGAATCATTTCTGCATAATCACTGCATCATCATAGTGTCATCACAGTATATTCACTGCATCATCACATCATCACAGTGTCATCACAGAATCATCACTGAATCATCCAAGCATCATCCAAGCATCATCACAGCACCACCAATGCATCATCACAGTATCATCACTGCATAATCACTGCATCATCACCGCATCATCACATCATCAACACTGCATCATTGCTGCATCATCACATCATTGTCACAGTATCATCAAAATATCATCACAGCATCATCACACCATCATAACAACATCATCACAGCGTCATCACAGTATCGTAAATGCATCATCACAGAATCATCACTGAATCATCATAGCATCTTCATATCATCATCACAATATCATCACAGCATCATCACTGCATCATCACAGCATCATCACTGCATAATCACTGCATCATCACCACATCATCACAGCATCATCACTGCATAATCACTGCATCATCACAGCATCATCACATCGTCATCAAAACATCATTACAAGTATCAACACAACATAATCACAGTGTCATCACAGCATCATCATTGCATCCTTACTGCATGATCACAGCATCTCCGCATCGTAATCACATCATCATCACTGACTCCTCACTGAATCATCACTGTACCATCACTGCATCATCAGAGCATAATCTGAGCATAATCTCAGCATAATCACAGCATCATCACAGAATCATCACAGCATCATTACTGCATCATCACAGCATCTTTGCATCGTCATCAGAGCATCACCACTGCATCATCACTACATCATCACATCATCATCACAGCATTTTAGCTACATAATCACAGAATCATCATAGCGTAACGACAGCATCATCACAACATCATTACAGCATCATCACAGCGTCATCGTAACATCATGACTGTATCATCACAGCATCATCACAGCATCACCGCAGCGTCATCACTGCATCATCACAGCATCATCACAGCATCATCACGGCATCGTTACAGCATCGTCATATCATCATAACTGCATCATCACAACAACATAACAAAACCATCAAAGCATCGTCACAGCATCATCACCGCGTCATCACAGCGTCATAACTGCATCGTCACTGCATCTAAACTGCATCATCACAAAATCATCACAGCTTCATCACTGCAGCATCACAGCATCATCAAAGCATCATCGCAGCATCATCACATCATCATCACTGCATCATCACAGAATCATTACTGTTTACTCACTGCGGCATCACAGCATTATCACGGTGTCATAACTGCATCATCACTGCACCATTACTGCATCATCACAGTGTCATCTCAGCATCATCACAGCATCATTACTGCCTAATCATTGCATTATCACAACGTCATCACAGTATCATCAGTGCATCATCACAGCATCATTACTGCATCATCACATCATCATCACAGAATCACGATAGTGTCATCACAGCGTCATCACTGCATCATCACAGCACCATCTCAGCATCATCAGAGACTCATCACAGCGTCATCACTGCATCACCACAGTATCATCACAGCGTCATCACTACATCATCACTGCATCATCACAGAATCATCACTGCGTCATCACAGCATCATCAGAGCATCATCACAGCATCATCACAGCATAATCACAGTATCATCACAGCATCATCACTACATCATCACTGCATCATCACAGAATCATCACTGCGTCATCACAGCATCATCAGAGCATCATCACAGCATCATCACATCATCATCTCAGCATCATTACTGCTTACTCACTGCATCATCAGAGCATCATCACATCATCATCACAACATCATCAGTTTCATGTCAGCATCATCACTGCATAATCACTGCATCATCACAGCATCCTCACAGCATCAACACAGCGTCATCACAGCGTCATCAATGCATCATTACAGCATCATCTCAGTATAGTCACAGAATTATTACAGCATAATCACTGCATCATCATATCATCACTGCATCATCACAGCACCATCACAGCATCATTACTTCAGAATCACTGCATCATCACAGCATCCTCACAGCAACATCGCAGCATCATCACAGCATCATCACACTGTCATGACAGCATCATCACTGCATCATCACTGCATAATCTCCGCATAATCACAGCATCATCACATCATCATCACAATATCATCACAGCGTCATCACTACACATCACTGCATCATCACTACATCATCACAGCATCATCACTTCGTCATCATCAGAGCATCATCACAGCATCATCACTGCATCCTCACTGCATCATGAGTGCATCATCATCACAGCATCATAACTGCATCATCAAAGCATCATCTCGGCATAATCACAATGTCATAAATACATCATCACTCCATCATCACAGCATTATCACATCATCATCACAACGTTTTCAGTGTCATCACAGCATCATAACAACGTCATCAAACTGTCATCACAGCATCATCACCAAATCATCACAGAATCATCACAGCATCATTACTGCATCATCACAGCATCTTTGCATCGTCATCAGAGCATCACCACTGCATCATCACATCATCATCTCAGCATCATCACAGCATCATTACTGCTTACTCACTGCATCATCACAGCGTCATGACAGTGTCATCACTGCATCATAACATCATAGCTTCATCATCAGAACATTATCACAGCATCATCACTGCATCATCACATCATCATTATAGCATCTTCACTGTCATCAATACATCATCACAGCATCATCACATCATTATCACAGCATCATCAGTGTCATCTCAGCATCATCACTGCATCATGACTGCATCATAGCAGCATAATCACAGCATCATCACAGAATCATCACAGCATCATCATAAGGTCATCACAGCATCATCACTACGTCATCAGATTGTAATCACAGCATCATCACAGTGTCCTCACTGAATCATCACTGCACCATCACTGCAACATCACAGCATCATCTCAGCATCATCATGGCATCATTACTGCATCATCACTGCTTACTCACTGCATCATCACAGCATCATCTCAGCATCATCACAGAATCATTTCTGCATAATCATTGCATTTTCACAGCGTCATCACAGTATCATCACTGCATCATCACAGTGTCATCACAGCATCATCAAAGCATCACGACAGCGTCATCTCACCATCACGACAGCGTCATCAAAGCATCATCACTGCATCATAACAACATCATCTCAGCATCATCACAGAATCATTTCTGCATAATCACTGCATCATCATAGTGTCATCACAGTATATTCACTGCATCATCACATCATCACAGTGTCATCACAGAATCATCACTGAATCATCCAAGCATCATCCAAGCATCATCACAGCACCACCAATGCATCATCACAGTATCATCACTGCATAATCACTGCATCATCACCGCATCATCACATCATCAACACTGCATCATTGCTGCATCATCACATCATTGTCACAGTATCATCAAAATATCATCACAGCATCATCACACCATCATAACAACATCATCACAGCGTCATCACAGTATCGTAAATGCATCATCACAGAATCATCACTGAATCATCATAGCATCTTCATATCATCATCACAATATCATCACAGCATCATCACTGCATCATCACAGCATCATCACTGCATAATCACTGCATCATCACCACATCATCACAGCATCATCACTGCATAATCACTGCATCATCACAGCATCATCACATCGTCATCAAAACATCATTACAAGTATCAACACAACATAATCACAGTGTCATCACAGCATCATCATTGCATCCTTACTGCATGATCACAGCATCTCCGCATCGTAATCACATCATCATCACTGACTCCTCACTGAATCATCACTGTACCATCACTGCATCATCAGAGCATAATCTGAGCATAATCTCAGCATAATCACAGCATCATCACAGAATCATCACAGCATCATTACTGCATCATCACAGCATCTTTGCATCGTCATCAGAGCATCACCACTGCATCATCACTACATCATCACATCATCATCACAGCATTTTAGCTACATAATCACAGAATCATCATAGCGTAACGACAGCATCATCACAACATCATTACAGCATCATCACAGCGTCATCGTAACATCATGACTGTATCATCACAGCATCATCACAGCATCACTGCAGCGTCATCACTGCATCATCACAGCATCATCACAGCATCATCACGGCATCGTTACAGCATCGTCATATCATCATAACTGCATCATCACAACAACATAACAAAACCATCAAAGCATCGTCACAGCATCATCACCGCGTCATCACAGCGTCATAACTGCATCGTCACTGCATCTAAACTGCATCATCACAAAATCATCACAGCTTCATCACTGCAGCATCACAGCATCATCAAAGCATCATCGCAGCATCATCACATCATCATCACTGCATCATCACAGAATCATTACTGTTTACTCACTGCGGCATCACAGCATTATCACGGTGTCATAACTGCATCATCACTGCACCATTACTGCATCATCACAGTGTCATCTCAGCATCATCACAGCATCATTACTGCCTAATCATTGCATTATCACAACGTCATCACAGTATCATCAGTGCATCATCACAGCATCATTACTGCATCATCACATCATCATCACAGAATCACGATAGTGTCATCACAGCGTCATCACTGCATCATCACAGCGTCATCTCAGCATCATCAGAGACTCATCACAGCGTCATCACTGCATCATCACTGCATCACCACAGTATCATCACAGCATCATCACAAAATTATAAGAGCGTCATCACAGCGTTATTACTGCATCATCACAGCATCAATAGAGCATCATCACAGCGTCATCACAGCGTTATCACAGCGTCATCACAGCATCACGACATCATCATCACAGCTTCACGACAGTGTCATGAGAGCGTCTTCACAGCATCATCACTACATCATCACAGCATCATCACTGCGTCATCAGAGCATCATCACAAAATCATCACAGCGTCATTACTGCATCATCACAGCGTCATCACCGCATCATCACTGCATTGTCACAACATCATGGCGTCATAATAACTGCATCATAACAGCATGATCAAAGCATCATCACAGCGTCATCACAGCGTCATAACTGCATAAACACTGCATCATCAAAGAACCATCACAGCATCATCACAGCGTCATAACAGCATCATCAGAGCATCATCACATCGTCATCACATCGTCATCAAAGAATCTTCACAGCATCATCGCTATGTCATCATAGCATCATCATAATATTATCACAGCTTCATCACAGCGTCATAACAACATCATCACTGCATCATCACAGCATCATCATTATTGCATCATGACTGCATCATTACAGCATCATCAGAGCAGAATCAGTGCGTCGTCACAGCATCATTACTGCATCACCACATCATCACTGTGTTATCGCAGCGTCATCACAGCATCATCACAACATCATCACAGAATCATCACAGCATCATTGCAGCATCATCACATCATCATCACAGCGTCATCACAACATCATCGTAGCATCATCATGCATCATCACAGCATCATTACTGCATCATCACAGCATCATCACAGCATCATCACTGCATCATCACTGAATAATCACAGCATCATCACTGCATCATCACGGCATCGTTTCAGCATCGTCATATCATCATAACTGCATCATCACAACAACATAACAAAATCATCAAAGCATCATCACAGCATCATCACCGCGTCATCACAGCGTCATAACTGCATCGTCACTGAATCTAAACTGCATCATCACAAAATCATCACTGCATCACATCATAATCACAACATCATCAAAGCGTCATCACAGCATCATCACTGCGTTATCACAGCATCATCTCAGCATCATCACAGTATCATTACTGCTTATTCACTGCATCATCACAACATCATCACAGCGTCATTACAGTGTCATAAATGCATCATCACAGTGTCATCAAAGCGTCCTAACTGCATAATCACTGCATCATCGCAGCTTCATCACAGCATCATGACAGCGTCATCACAGCATCAAAAATGCATAATCACTTCATCCTCACATCATCATCATAGCATCATAGCTGCATAATCATAGAGTCATCACAGCATCATCACTACATCATCAAATTGTCATCACTGTATCATCACAGCATCATCATAGCATCATCACTGCATAATCACAGTGTCATAACAGCATCATTACAACACCATGACTACGTCATCACAGCATCACGACAGCGTCATTACAGTGTCATCACAGCATCATCACTGCATTATCACAACATCATCACAACATCATCACTGCGTCATCAGAGCGTCATCACTACATAATCACTTCTTACTCAGTGAATCATCACTGCATCATCACATCATCACAGCATCATCTCAGCATAATCACAGTATCATCACAGCGTCATCACTACATCATCAATGCATCATCACTGCATCATCACAGCATCATCACTGCGTCATCACAGCATCATCAGAGCATCATCACAGCATCATCACAACATCATCACAGAGTCATCACAGCATCATCACTGCATAATCACTGCATCATCACAGCATCCTCACAGCATCAATACAGCGTCATCACAACGTCAACAATGCATCATTACAGCATCATCTCAGTATAGTCACAGCATAATCACTGCATAATCACTGCATCATCATATCGTTATCACTGCATCATCACTGCATCATCACAGCACCATCACAGCATCATTACTGCAGAATCACTGCATCATCACAGCATCATAGCTGCATAATCACAGCATCATCACATCATCATCGCATAGTCATCACAGCGTCATCACTGCATCATCACAGCATCATCACAGCATCATTACTGCAGAATCACTGCATCATCACAGCATCCTCACAGCAACATCGCAGCATCATCACAGCATCATCGCATCATCATCACAGTGTCATGACAGCATCATCACTGCATAATCACCGCATAATCACAGCATCATCACAGCATAATCACAGTATCATCACAGCGTCATCACTACATCATCACTGCATCATCACAGAATCATCACTGCGTCATCACAGCATCATCAGAGCATCATCACAGCATCATCACAGCATAATCACAGTATCATCACAGCATCATCACTACATCATCACTGCATCATCACAGAATCATCACTGCGTCATCACAGCATCATCAGAGCATCATCACAGCATCATCACATCATCATCTCAGCATCATTACTGCTTACTCACTGCATCATCATAGCATCATCACATCATCATCACAACATCATCAGTTTCATGTCAGCATCATCACTGCATAATCACTGCATCATCACAGCATCCTCACAGCATCAACACAGCGTCATCACAGCGTCATCAATGCATCATTACAGCATCATCTCAGTATAGTCACAGAATTATTACAGCATAATCACTGCATCATCATATCATCACTGCATCATCACTGCATCATCACTGCATCATCACAGCACCATCACAGCATCATTACTTCAGAATCACTGCATCATCACAGCATCCTCACAGCAACATCGCAGCATCATCACAGCATCATCACACTGTCATGACAGCATCATCACTGCATAATCTCCGCATAATCACAGCATCATCACAGCATCATCACATCATCATCACAATATCATCACAGCGTCATCACTACACATCACTGCATCATCACTACATCATCACAGCATCATCACTTCGTCATCATCAGAGCATCATCACAGCATCATCACTGCATCCTCACTGCATCATGAGTGCATCATCATCACAGCATCATAACTGCATCATCAAAGCATCATCTCGGCATAATCACAATGTCATAAATACATCATCACTCCATCATCACAGCATTATCACATCATCATCACAACGTTTTCAGTGTCATCACAGCATCATAACAACGTCATCAAACTGTCATCACAGCATCATCACCAAATCATCACAGAATCATCACAGCATCATTACTGCATCATCACAGCATCTTTGCATCGTCATCAGAGCATCACCACTGCATCATCACATCATCATCTCAGCATCATCACAGCATCATTACTGCTTACTCACTGCATCATCACAGCGTCATGACAGTGTCATCACTGCATCATAACATCATAGCTTCATCATCAGAACATTATCACAGCATCATCACTGCATCATCACATCATCATTATAGCATCTTCACTGTCATCAATACATCATCACAGCATCATCACATCATTATCACAGCATCATCAGTGTCATCTCAGCATCATCACTGCATCATGACTGCATCATAGCAGCATAATCACAGCATCATCACAGAATCATCACAGCATCATCATAAGGTCATCACAGCATCATCACTACGTCATCAGATTGTAATCACAGCATCATCACAGTGTCCTCACTGAATCATCACTGCACCATCACTGCACCATCACAGCATCATCTCAGCATCATCATGGCATCATTACTGCATCATCACTGCTTACTCACTGCATCATCACAGCATCATCTCAGCATCATCACAGAATCATTTCTGCATAATCATTGCATTTTCACAGCGTCATCACAGTATCATCACTGCATCATCACAGTGTCATCACAGCATCATCAAAGCATCACGACAGCGTCATCTCACCATCACGACAGCGTCATCAAAGCATCATCACTGCATCATAACAACATCATCTCAGCATCATCACAGAATCATTTCTGCATAATCACTGCATCATCATAGTGTCATCACAGTATATTCACTGCATCATCACATCATCACAGTGTCATCACAGAATCATCACTGAATCATCCAAGCATCATCCAAGCATCATCACAGCACCACCAATGCATCATCACAGTATCATCACTGCATAATCACTGCATCATCACCGCATCATCACATCATCAACACTGCATCATTGCTGCATCATCACATCATTGTCACAGTATCATCAAAATATCATCACAGCATCATCACACCATCATAACAACATCATCACAGCGTCATCACAGTATCGTAAATGCATCATCACAGAATCATCACTGAATCATCATAGCATCTTCATATCATCATCACAATATCATCACAGCATCATCACTGCATCATCACAGCATCATCACTGCATAATCACTGCATCATCACCACATCATCACAGCATCATCACTGCATAATCACTGCATCATCACAGCATCATCACATCGTCATCAAAACATCATTACAAGTATCAACACAACATAATCACAGTGTCATCACAGCATCATCATTGCATCCTTACTGCATGATCACAGCATCTCCGCATCGTAATCACATCATCATCACTGACTCCTCACTGAATCATCACTGTACCATCACTGCATCATCAGAGCATAATCTGAGCATAATCTCAGCATAATCACAGCATCATCACAGAATCATCACAGCATCATTACTGCATCATCACAGCATCTTTGCATCGTCATCAGAGCATCACCACTGCATCATCACTACATCATCACATCATCATCACAGCATTTTAGCTACATAATCACAGAATCATCATAGCGTAACGACAGCATCATCACAACATCATTACAGCATCATCACAGCGTCATCGTAACATCATGACTGTATCATCACAGCATCATCACAGCATCACTGCAGCGTCATCACTGCATCATCACAGCATCATCACAGCATCATCACGGCATCGTTACAGCATCGTCATATCATCATAACTGCATCATCACAACAACATAACAAAACCATCAAAGCATCGTCACAGCATCATCACCGCGTCATCACAGCGTCATAACTGCATCGTCACTGCATCTAAACTGCATCATCACAAAATCATCACAGCTTCATCACTGCAGCATCACAGCATCATCAAAGCATCATCGCAGCATCATCACATCATCATCACTGCATCATCACAGAATCATTACTGTTTACTCACTGCGGCATCACAGCATTATCACGGTGTCATAAGTGCATCATCACTGCACCATTACTGCATCATCACAGTGTCATCTCAGCATCATCACAGCATCATTACTGCCTAATCATTGCATTATCACAACGTCATCACAGTATCATCAGTGCATCATCACAGCATCATTACTGCATCATCACATCATCATCACAGAATCACGATAGTGTCATCACAGCGTCATCACTGCATCATCACAGCGTCATCTCAGCATCATCAGAGACTCATCACAGCGTCATCACTGCATCATCACTGCATCACCACAGTATCATCACAGCATCATCACAAAATTATAAGAGCGTCATCACAGCGTTATTACTGCATCATCACAGCATCAATAGAGCATCATCACAGCGTCATCACAGCGTTATCACAGCGTCATCACAGCATCACGACATCATCATCACAGCTTCACGACAGTGTCATGAGAGCGTCTTCACAGCATCATCACTACATCATCACAGCATCATCACTGCGTCATCAGAGCATCATCACAAAATCATCACAGCGTCATTACTGCATCATCACAGCGTCATCACCGCATCATCACTGCATTGTCACAACATCATGGCGTCATAATAACTGCATCATAACAGCATGATCAAAGCATCATCACAGCGTCATCACAGCGTCATAACTGCATAAACACTGCATCATCAAAGAACCATCACAGCATCATCACAGCGTCATAACAGCATCATCAGAGCATCATCACATCGTCATCACATCGTCATCAAAGAATCTTCACAGCATCATCGCTATGTCATCATAGCATCATCATAATATTATCACAGCTTCATCACAGCGTCATAACAACATCATCACTGCATCATCACAGCATCATCATTATTGCATCATGACTGCATCATTACAGCATCATCAGAGCAGAATCAGTGCGTCGTCACAGCATCATTACTGCATCACCACATCATCACTGTGTTATCGCAGCGTCATCACAGCATCATCACAACATCATCACAGAATCATCACAGCATCATTGCAGCATCATCACATCATCATCACAGCGTCATCACAACATCATCGTAGCATCATCATGCATCATCACAGCATCATTACTGCATCATCACAGCATCATCACAGCATCATCACTGCATCATCACTGAATAATCACAGCATCATCACTGCATCATCACGGCATCGTTACAGCATCGTCATATCATCATAACTGCATCATCACAACAACATAACAAAATCATCAAAGCATCATCACAGCATCATCACCGCGTCATCACAGCGTCATAACTGCATCGTCACTGCATCTAAACTGCATCATCAAAAAATCATCACTGCATCACATCATAATCACAACATCATCAAAGCGTCATCACAGCATCATCACTGCGTTATCACAGCATCATCTCAGCATCATCACAGTATCATTACTGCGTATTCACTGCATCATCACAACATCATCACAGCGTCATTACAGTGTCATAAATGCATCATCACAGTGTCATCAAAGCGTCCTAACTGCATAATCACTGCATCATCGCAGCTTCATCACAGCATCATGACAGCGTCATCACAGCATCAAAAATGCATAATCACTTCATCCTCACATCATCATCATAGCATCATAGCTGCATAATCATAGAGTCATCACAGCATCATCACTACATCATCAAATTGTCATCACTGTATCATCACAGCATCATCATAGCATCATCACTGCATAATCACAGTGTCATAACAGCATCATTACAACACCATGACTACGTCATCACAGCATCACGACAGCGTCATTACAGTGTCATCACAGCATCATCACTGCATTATCACAACATCATCACAACATCATCACTGCGTCATCAGAGCGTCATCACTACATAATCACTTCTTACTCAGTGAATCATCACTGCATCATCACATCATCACAGCATCATCTCAGCATAATCACAGTATCATCACAGCGTCATCACTACATCATCAATGCATCATCACTGCATCATCACAGCATCATCACTGCATAATCACTGCATCATCACAGCATCCTCACAGCATCAATACAGCGTCATCACAACGTCAACAATGCATCATTACAGCATCATCTCAGTATAGTCACAGCATAATCACTGCATAATCACTGCATCATCATATCGTCATCACTGCATCATCACTGCATCATCACAGCACCATCACAGCATCATTACTGCAGAATCACTGCATCATCACAGCATAATCACTGCATAATCACAGCATCATCACATCATCATCGCATAGTCATCACAGCGTCATCACTGCATCATCACAGCATCATCACAGCATCATTACTGCAGAATCACTGCATCATCACAGCATCCTCACAGCAACATCGCAGCATCATCACAGCATCATCGCATCATCATCACAGTGTCATGACAGCATCATCACTGCATAATCACCGCATAATCACAGCATCATCACAGCATAATCACAGTATCATCACTGCGTCATCACAGCATCATCACTGCATCATCACAGAATCATCACTGCGTCATCACAGCATCATCAGAGCATCATCACAGCATCATCACAGCATAATCACAGTATCATCACAGCATCATCACTACATCATCACTGCATCATCACAGAATCATCACTGCGTCATCACAGCATCATCAGAGCATCATCACAGCATCATCACATCATCATCACAACATCATCAGTTTCATGTCAGCATCATCACTGCATAATCACTGCATCATCACAGCATCCTCACAGCATCAACACAGCGTCATCACAGCGTCATCAATGCATCATTACAGCATCATCTCAGTATAGTCACAGAATTATTACAGCATAATCACTGCATCATCATATCATCACTGCATCATCACTGCATCATCACTGCATCATCACAGCACCATCACAGCATCATTACTTCAGAATCACTGCATCATCACAGCATCCTCACAGCAACATCGCAGCATCATCACAGCATCATCACACTGTCATGACAGCATCATCACTGCATAATCACTGCATAATCTCCGCATAATCACAGCATCATCACATCATCATCACAATATCATCACAGCGTCATCACTACACATCACTGCATCATCACTACATCATCACAGCATCATCACTTCGTCATCATCAGAGCATCATCACAGCATCATCACTGCATCCTCACTGCATCATGAGTGCATCATCATCACAGCATCATAACTGCATCATCAAAGCATCATCTCGGCATAATCACAATGTCATAAATACATCATCACTCCATCATCACAGCATTATCACATCATCATCACAACGTTTTCAGTGTCATCACAGCATCATAACAACGTCATCAAACTGTCATCACAGCATCATCACCAAATCATCACAGAATCATCACAGCATCATTACTGCATCATCACAGCATCTTTGCATCGTCATCAGAGCATCACCACTGCATCATCACATCATCATCTCAGCATCATCACAGCATCATTACTGCTTACTCACTGCATCATCACAGCGTCATGACAGTGTCATCACTGCATCATAACATCATAGCTTCATCATCAGAACATTATCACAGCATCATCACTGCATCATCACATCATCATTATAGCATCTTCACTGTCATCAATACATCATCACAGCATCATCACATCATTATCACAGCATCATCAGTGTCATCTCAGCATCATCACTGCATCATGACTGCATCATAGCAGCATAATCACAGCATCATCACAGAATCATCACAGCATCATCATAAGGTCATCACAGCATCATCACTACGTCATCAGATTGTAATCACAGCATCATCACAGTGTCCTCACTGAATCATCACTGCACCATCACTGCAACATCACAGCATCATCTCAGCATCATCATGGCATCATTACTGCATCATCACTGCTTACTCACTGCATCATCACAGCATCATCTCAGCATCATCACAGAATCATTTCTGCATAATCATTGCATTTTCACAGCGTCATCACAGTATCATCACTGCATCATCACAGTGTCATCACAGCATCATCAAAGCATCACGACAGCGTCATCTCACCATCACGACAGCGTCATCAAAGCATCATCACTGCATCATAACAACATCATCTCAGCATCATCACAGAATCATTTCTGCATAATCACTGCATCATCATAGTGTCATCACAGTATATTCACTGCATCATCACATCATCACAGTGTCATCACAGAATCATCACTGAATCATCCAAGCATCATCCAAGCATCATCACAGCACCACCAATGCATCATCACAGTATCATCACTGCATCATCACTGCATCATCACCGCATCATCACATCATCAACACTGCATCATTGCTGCATCATCACATCATTGTCACAGTATCATCAAAATATCATCACAGCATCATCACACCATCATAACAACATCATCACAGCGTCATCACAGTATCGTAAATGCATCATCACAGAATCATCACTGAATCATCATAGCATCTTCATATCATCATCACAATATCATCACAGCATCATCACTGCATCATCACAGCATCATCACTGCATAATCACTGCATCATCACCACATCATCACAGCATCATCACTGCATAATCACTGCATCATCACAGCATCATCACATCGTCATCAAAACATCATTACAAGTATCAACACAACATAATCACAGTGTCATCACAGCATCATCATTGCATCCTTACTGCATGATCACAGCATCTCCGCATCGTAATCACATCATCATCACTGACTCCTCACTGAATCATCACTGTACCATCACTGCATCATCAGAGCATAATCTGAGCATAATCTCAGCATAATCACAGCATCATCACAGAATCATCACAGCATCATTACTGCATCATCACAGCATCTTTGCATCGTCATCAGAGCATCACCACTGCATCATCACTACATCATCACATCATCATCACAGCATTTTAGCTACATAATCACAGAATCATCATAGCGTAACGACAGCATCATCACAACATCATTACAGCATCATCACAGCGTCATCGTAACATCATGACTGTATCATCACAGCATCATCACAGCATCACCGCAGCGTCATCATTGCATCATCACAGCATCATCACAGCATCATCACGGCATCGTTACAGCATCGTCATATCATCATAACTGCATCATCACAACAACATAACAAAATCATCAAAGCATCGTCACAGCATCATCACCGCGTCATCACAGCGTCATAACTGCATCGTCACTGCATCTAAACTGCATCATCAGAAAATCATCACAGCTTCATCACTGCAGCGTCACAGCATCATCAAAGCATCATCGCAGCATCATCACATCATCATCACTGCATCATCACAGAATCATTACTGTTTACTCACTGCGGCATCACAGCATTATCACGGTGTCATAACTGCATCATCACTGCACCATTACTGCATCATCACAGTGTCATCTCATCATCATCACAGCATCATTACTGCCTAATCATTGCATTATCACAACGTCATCACAGTATCATCAGTGCATCATCACAGCATCATTACTGCATCATCACATCATCATCACAGAATCACGATAGTGTCATCACAGCGTCATCACTGCATCATCACAGCGTCATCTCAGCATCATCAGAGACTCATCACAGCGTCATCACTGCATCATCACTGCATCACCACAGTATCATCACAGCATCATCACAAAATTATAAGAGCGTCATCACAGCGTTATTACAGCATCATCACAGCATCAATAGAGCATCATCACAGCGTCATCACAGCATTATCACAGCGTCATCACAGCATCATCACAGCATCACGACATCATCATCACAGCTTCACGACAGTGTCATGAGAGCGTCTTCACAGCATCATCACTACATCATCACAGCATCATCACTGCGTCATCAGAGCATCATCACAAAATCATCACAGCGTCATTACTGCATCATCACTGCATCATCACAGCGTCATCACCGCATCATCACTGCATTGTCACAACATCATGGCGTCATAATAACTGCATCATAACAGCATGATCAAAGCATCATCACAGCGTCACCACAGCGTCATAACTGCATAAACACTGCATCATCAAAGAACCATCACAGCATCATCACAGCGTCATAACAGCATCATCAGAGCATCATCACATCGTCATCACATCGTCATCAAAGAATCTTCACAGCATCATCGCTATGTCATCATAGCATCATCATAATATTATCACAGCTTCATCACAGCGTCATAACAACATCATCACTGCATCATCACAGCATCATCATTATTGCATCATGACTGCATCATTACAGCATCATCAGAGCAGAATCAGTGCGTCGTCACAGCATCATTACTGCATCACCACATCATCACTGTGTTATCGCAGCGTCATCACAGCATCATCACAACATCATCACAGAATCATCACAGCATCATTGCAGCATCATCACATCATCATCACAGCGTCATCACAACATCATCGTAGCATCATCATGCATCATCACAGCATCATTACTGCATCATCACAGCATCATCACAGCATCATCACTGCATCATCACTGAATAATCACAGCATCATCACTGCATCATCACGGCATCGTTTCAGCATCGTCATATCATCATAACTGCATCATCACAACAACATAACAAAATCATCAAAGCATCATCACAGCATCATCACCGCGTCATCACAGCGTCATAACTGCATCGTCACTGCATCTAAACTGCATCATCAAAAAATCATCACTGCATCACATCATAATCACAACATCATCAAAGCGTCATCACAGCATCATCACTGCGTTATCACAGCATCATCTCAGCATCATCACAGTATCATTACTGCTTATTCACTGCATCATCACAACATCATCACAGCGTCATTACAGTGTCATAAATGCATCATCACAGTGTCATCAAAGCGTCCTAACTGCATAATCACTGCATCATCGCAGCTTCATCACAGCATCATGACAGCGTCATCACAGCATCAAAAATGCATAATCACTTCATCCTCACATCATCATCATAGCATCATAGCTGCATAATCATAGAGTCATCACAGCATCATCACTACATCATCAAATTGTCATCACTGTATCATCACAGCATCATCATAGCATCATCACTGCATAATCACAGTGTCATAACAGCATCATTACAACACCATGACTACGTCATCACAGCATCACGACAGCGTCATTACAGTGTCATCACAGCATCATCACTGCATTATCACAACATCATCACAACATCATCACTGCGTCATCAGAGCGTCATCACTACATAATCACTTCTTACTCAGTGAATCATCACTGCATCATCACATCATCACAGCATCATCTCAGCATAATCACAGTATCATCACAGCGTCATCACTACATCATCAATGCATCATCACTGCATCATCACAGCATCATCACTGCATCATCACAGCATCATCAGAGCATCATCACAGCATCATCACAACATCATCACAGAGTCATCACAGCATCATCACTGCGTCATCACAGCATCATCAGAGCATCATCACAGCATCATCACAGCATAATCACAGTATCATCACAGCATCATCACTACATCATCACTGCATCATCACAGAATCATCACTGCGTCATCACAGCATCATCAGAGCATCATCACAGCATCATCACATCATCATCACAACATCATCAGTTTCATGTCAGCATCATCACTGCATAATCACTGCATCATCACAGCATCCTCACAGCATCAACACAGCGTCATCACAGCGTCATCAATGCATCATTACAGCATCATCTCAGTATAGTCACAGAATTATTACAGCATAATCACTGCATCATCATATCATCACTGCATCATCACTGCATCATCACTGCATCATCACAGCACCATCACAGCATCATTACTTCAGAATCACTGCATCATCACAGCATCCTCACAGCAACATCGCAGCATCATCACAGCATCATCACACTGTCATGACAGCATCATCACTGCATAATCACTGCATAATCTCCGCATAATCACAGCATCATCACATCATCATCACAATATCATCACAGCGTCATCACTACACATCACTGCATCATCACTACATCATCACAGCATCATCACTTCGTCATCATCAGAGCATCATCACAGCATCATCACTGCATCCTCACTGCATCATGAGTGCATCATCATCACAGCATCATAACTGCATCATCAAAGCATCATCTCGGCATAATCACAATGTCATAAATACATCATCACTCCATCATCACAGCATTATCACATCATCATCACAACGTTTTCAGTGTCATCACAGCATCATAACAACGTCATCAAACTGTCATCACAGCATCATCACCAAATCATCACAGAATCATCACAGCATCATTACTGCATCATCACAGCATCTTTGCATCGTCATCAGAGCATCACCACTGCATCATCACATCATCATCTCAGCATCATCACAGCATCATTACTGCTTACTCACTGCATCATCACAGCGTCATGACAGTGTCATCACTGCATCATAACATCATAGCTTCATCATCAGAACATTATCACAGCATCATCACTGCATCATCACATCATCATTATAGCATCTTCACTGTCATCAATACATCATCACAGCATCATCACATCATTATCACAGCATCATCAGTGTCATCTCAGCATCATCACTGCATCATGACTGCATCATAGCAGCATAATCACAGCATCATCACAGAATCATCACAGCATCATCATAAGGTCATCACAGCATCATCACTACGTCATCAGATTGTAATCACAGCATCATCACAGTGTCCTCACTGAATCATCACTGCACCATCACTGCAACATCACAGCATCATCTCAGCATCATCATGGCATCATTACTGCATCATCACTGCTTACTCACTGCATCATCACAGCATCATCTCAGCATCATCACAGAATCATTTCTGCATAATCATTGCATTTTCACAGCGTCATCACAGTATCATCACTGCATCATCACAGTGTCATCACAGCATCATCAAAGCATCACGACAGCGTCATCTCACCATCACGACAGCGTCATCAAAGCATCATCACTGCATCATAACAACATCATCTCAGCATCATCACAGAATCATTTCTGCATAATCACTGCATCATCATAGTGTCATCACAGTATATTCACTGCATCATCACATCATCACAGTGTCATCACAGAATCATCACTGAATCATCCAAGCATCATCCAAGCATCATCACAGCACCACCAATGCATCATCACAGTATCATCACTGCATCATCACTGCATCATCACCGCATCATCACATCATCAACACTGCATCATTGCTGCATCATCACATCATTGTCACAGTATCATCAAAATATCATCACAGCATCATCACACCATCATAACAACATCATCACAGCGTCATCACAGTATCGTAAATGCATCATCACAGAATCATCACTGAATCATCATAGCATCTTCATATCATCATCACAATATCATCACAGCATCATCACTGCATCATCACAGCATCATCACTGCATAATCACTGCATCATCACCACATCATCACAGCATCATCACTGCATAATCACTGCATCATCACAGCATCATCACATCGTCATCAAAACATCATTACAAGTATCAACACAACATAATCACAGTGTCATCACAGCATCATCATTGCATCCTTACTGCATGATCACAGCATCTCCGCATCGTAATCACATCATCATCACTGACTCCTCACTGAATCATCACTGTACCATCACTGCATCATCAGAGCATAATCTGAGCATAATCTCAGCATAATCACAGCATCATCACAGAATCATCACAGCATCATTACTGCATCATCACAGCATCTTTGCATCGTCATCAGAGCATCACCACTGCATCATCACTACATCATCACATCATCATCACAGCATTTTAGCTACATAATCACAGAATCATCATAGCGTAACGACAGCATCATCACAACATCATTACAGCATCATCACAGCGTCATCGTAACATCATGACTGTATCATCACAGCATCATCACAGCATCACCGCAGCGTCATCATTGCATCATCACAGCATCATCACAGCATCATCACGGCATCGTTACAGCATCGTCATATCATCATAACTGCATCATCACAACAACATAACAAAATCATCAAAGCATCGTCACAGCATCATCACCGCGTCATCACAGCGTCATAACTGCATCGTCACTGCATCTAAACTGCATCATCAGAAAATCATCACAGCTTCATCACTGCAGCGTCACAGCATCATCAAAGCATCATCGCAGCATCATCACATCATCATCACTGCATCATCACAGAATCATTACTGTTTACTCACTGCGGCATCACAGCATTATCACGGTGTCATAACTGCATCATCACTGCACCATTACTGCATCATCACAGTGTCATCTCATCATCATCACAGCATCATTACTGCCTAATCATTGCATTATCACAACGTCATCACAGTATCATCAGTGCATCATCACAGCATCATTACTGCATCATCACATCATCATCACAGAATCACGATAGTGTCATCACAGCGTCATCACTGCATCATCACAGCGTCATCTCAGCATCATCAGAGACTCATCACAGCGTCATCACTGCATCATCACTGCATCACCACAGTATCATCACAGCATCATCACAAAATTATAAGAGCGTCATCACAGCGTTATTACAGCATCATCACAGCATCAATAGAGCATCATCACAGCGTCATCACAGCGTTATCACAGCGTCATCACAGCATCATCACAGCATCACGACATCATCATCACAGCTTCACGACAGTGTCATGAGAGCGTCTTCACAGCATCATCACTACATCATCACAGCATCATCACTGCGTCATCAGAGCATCATCACAAAATCATCACAGCGTCATTACTGCATCATCACTGCATCATCACAGCGTCATCACCGCATCATCACTGCATTGTCACAACATCATGGCGTCATAATAACTGCATCATAACAGCATGATCAAAGCATCATCACAGCGTCACCACAGCGTCATAACTGCATAAACACTGCATCATCAAAGAACCATCACAGCATCATCACAGCGTCATAACAGCATCATCAGAGCATCATCACATCGTCATCACATCGTCATCAAAGAATCTTCACAGCATCATCGCTATGTCATCATAGCATCATCATAATATTATCACAGCTTCATCACAGCGTCATAACAACATCATCACTGCATCATCACAGCATCATCATTATTGCATCATGACTGCATCATTACAGCATCATCAGAGCAGAATCAGTGCGTCGTCACAGCATCATTACTGCATCACCACATCATCACTGTGTTATCGCAGCGTCATCACAGCATCATCACAACATCATCACAGAATCATCACAGCATCATTGCAGCATCATCACATCATCATCACAGCGTCATCACAACATCATCGTAGCATCATCATGCATCATCACAGCATCATTACTGCATCATCACAGCATCATCACAGCATCATCACTGCATCATCACTGAATAATCACAGCATCATCACTGCATCATCACGGCATCGTTTCAGCATCGTCATATCATCATAACTGCATCATCACAACAACATAACAAAATCATCAAAGCATCATCACAGCATCATCACCGCGTCATCACAGCGTCATAACTGCATCGTCACTGCATCTAAACTGCATCATCAAAAAATCATCACTGCATCACATCATAATCACAACATCATCAAAGCGTCATCACAGCATCATCACTGCGTTATCACAGCATCATCTCAGCATCATCACAGTATCATTACTGCTTATTCACTGCATCATCACAACATCATCACAGCGTCATTACAGTGTCATAAATGCATCATCACAGTGTCATCAAAGCGTCCTAACTGCATAATCACTGCATCATCGCAGCTTCATCACAGCATCATGACAGCGTCATCACAGCATCAAAAATGCATAATCACTTCATCCTCACATCATCATCATAGCATCATAGCTGCATAATCATAGAGTCATCACAGCATCATCACTACATCATCAAATTGTCATCACTGTATCATCACAGCATCATCATAGCATCATCACTGCATAATCACAGTGTCATAACAGCATCATTACAACACCATGACTACGTCATCACAGCATCACGACAGCGTCATTACAGTGTCATCACAGCATCATCACTGCATTATCACAACATCATCACAACATCATCACTGCGTCATCAGAGCGTCATCACTACATAATCACTTCTTACTCAGTGAATCATCACTGCATCATCACATCATCACAGCATCATCTCAGCATAATCACAGTATCATCACAGCGTCATCACTACATCATCAATGCATCATCACTGCATCATCACAGCATCATCACTGCATCATCACAGCATCATCAGAGCATCATCACAGCATCATCACAACATCATCACAGAGTCATCACAGCATCATCACTGCATAATCACTGCATCATCACAGCATCCTCACAGCATCAATACAGCGTCATCACAACGTCAACAATGCATCATTACAGCATCATCTCAGTATAGTCACAGCATAATCACTGCATAATCACTGCATCATCATATCGTCATCACTGCATCATCACTGCATCATCACAGCACCATCACAGCATCATTACTGCAGAATCACTGCATCATCACAGCATCATAGCTGCATAATCACAGCATCATCACATCATCATCGCATAGTCATCACAGCGTCATCACTGCATCATCACAGCATCATCACAGCATCATTACTGCAGAATCACTGCATCATCACAGCATCCTCACAGCAACATCGCAGCATCATCACAGCATCATCGCATCATCATCACAGTGTCATGACAGCATCATCACTGCATAATCACCGCATAATCACAGCATCATCACAGCATAATCACAGTATCATCACTGCGTCATCACTACATCATCACTGCATCATCACAGAATCATCACTGCGTCATCACAGCATCATCAGAGCATCATCACAGCATCATCACAGCATAATCACAGTATCATCACAGCATCATCACTACATCATCACTGCATCATCACAGAATCATCACTGCGTCATCACAGCATCATCAGAGCATCATCACAGCATCATCACATCATCATCTCAGCATCATTACTGCTTACTCACTGCATCATCATAGCATCATCACATCATCATCACAACATCATCAGTTTCATGTCAGCATCATCACTGCATAATCACTGCATCATCACAGCATCCTCACAGCATCAACACAGCGTCATCACAGCGTCATCAATGCATCATTACAGCATCATCTCAGTATAGTCACAGAATTATTACAGCATAATCACTGCATCATCATATCATCACTGCATCATCACTGCATCATCACTGCATCATCACAGCACCATCACAGCATCATTACTTCAGAATCACTGCATCATCACAGCATCCTCACAGCAACATCGCAGCATCATCACAGCATCATCACACTGTCATGACAGCATCATCACTGCATAATCACTGCATAATCTCCGCATAATCACAGCATCATCACATCATCATCACAATATCATCACAGCGTCATCACTACACATCACTGCATCATCACTACATCATCACAGCATCATCACTTCGTCATCATCAGAGCATCATCACAGCATCATCACTGCATCCTCACTGCATCATGAGTGCATCATCATCACAGCATCATAACTGCATCATCAAAGCATCATCTCGGCATAATCACAATGTCATAAATACATCATCACTCCATCATCACAGCATTATCACATCATCATCACAACGTTTTCAGTGTCATCACAGCATCATAACAACGTCATCAAACTGTCATCACAGCATCATCACCAAATCATCACAGAATCATCACAGCATCATTACTGCATCATCACAGCATCTTTGCATCGTCATCAGAGCATCACCACTGCATCATCACATCATCATCTCAGCATCATCACAGCATCATTACTGCTTACTCACTGCATCATCACAGCGTCATGACAGTGTCATCACTGCATCATAACATCATAGCTTCATCATCAGAACATTATCACAGCATCATCACTGCATCATCACATCATCATTATAGCATCTTCACTGTCATCAATACATCATCACAGCATCATCACATCATTATCACAGCATCATCAGTGTCATCTCAGCATCATCACTGCATCATGACTGCATCATAGCAGCATAATCACAGCATCATCACAGAATCATCACAGCATCATCATAAGGTCATCACAGCATCATCACTACGTCATCAGATTGTAATCACAGCATCATCACAGTGTCCTCACTGAATCATCACTGCACCATCACTGCAACATCACAGCATCATCTCAGCATCATCATGGCATCATTACTGCATCATCACTGCTTACTCACTGCATCATCACAGCATCATCTCAGCATCATCACAGAATCATTTCTGCATAATCATTGCATTTTCACAGCGTCATCACAGTATCATCACTGCATCATCACAGTGTCATCACAGCATCATCAAAGCATCACGACAGCGTCATCTCACCATCACGACAGCGTCATCAAAGCATCATCACTGCATCATAACAACATCATCTCAGCATCATCACAGAATCATTTCTGCATAATCACTGCATCATCATAGTGTCATCACAGTATATTCACTGCATCATCACATCATCACAGTGTCATCACAGAATCATCACTGAATCATCCAAGCATCATCCAAGCATCATCACAGCACCACCAATGCATCATCACAGTATCATCACTGCATAATCACTGCATCATCACATCATCAACACTGCATCATTGCTGCATCATCACATCATTGTCACAGTATCATCAAAATATCATCACAGCATCATCACACCATCATAACAACATCATCACAGCGTCATCACAGTATCGTAAATGCATCATCACAGAATCATCACTGAATCATCATAGCATCTTCATATCATCATCACAATATCATCACAGCATCATCACTGCATCATCACAGCATCATCACTGCATCATCACTGCATCATCACCACATCATCACAGCATCATCACTGCATAATCACTGCATCATCACAGCATCATCACATCGTCATCAAAACATCATTACAAGTATCAACACAACATAATCACAGTGTCATCACAGCATCATCATTGCATCCTTACTGCATGATCACAGCATCTCCGCATCGTAATCACATCATCATCACTGACTCCTCACTGAATCATCACTGTACCATCACTGCATCATCAGAGCATAATCTGAGCATAATCTCAGCATAATCACAGCATCATCACAGAATCATCACAGCATCATTACTGCATCATCACAGCATCTTTGCATCGTCATCAGAGCATCACCACTGCATCATCACTCCATCATCACATCATCATCACAGCATTTTAGCTACATAATCACAGAATCATCATAGCGTAACGACAGCATCATCACAACATCATTACAGCATCATCACAGCGTCATCGTAACATCATGACTGTATCATCACAGCATCATCACAGCATCACCGCAGCGTCATCACTGCATCATCACAGCATCATCACAGCATCATCACGGCATCGTTACAGCATCGTCATATCATCATAACTGCATCATCACAACAACATAACAAAATCATCAAAGCATCGTCACAGCATCATCACCGCGTCATCACAGCGTCATAACTGCATCGTCACTGCATCTAAACTGCATCATCACAAAATCATCACAGCTTCATCACTGCAGCATCACAGCATCATCAAAGCATCATCGCAGCATCATCACATCATCATCACTGCATCATCACAGAATCATTACTGTTTACTCACTGCGGCATCACAGCATTATCACGGTGTCATAACTGCATCATCACTGCACCATTACAGCATCATCAGAGCAGAATCAGTGCGTCGTCACAGCATCATTACTGCATCACCACATCTTCACTGTGTTATCGCAGCGTCATCACAGCATCATCACATCATCACAGAATCATCACAGCATCATTGCAGCATCATCACATCATCATCACAGCGTCATCACAACATCATCGTAGCATCATCATGCATCATCACAGCATCATTACTGCATCATCACAGCATCATCACAGCATCATCACTGCATCATCACTGAATAATCACAGCATCATCACTGCATCATCACGGCATCGTTACAGCATCGTCATATCATCATAACTGCATCATCACAACAACATAACAAAATCATCAAAGCATCATCACAGCATCATCACCGCGTCATCACAGCGTCATAACTGCATCGTCACTGCATCTAAACTGCATCATCAAAAAATCATCACTGCATCACATCATAATCACAACATCATCAAAGCGTCATCACAGCATCATCACTGCGTTATCACAGCATCATCTCAGCATCATCACAGTATCATTACTGCTTATTCACTGCATCATCACAACATCATCACAGCGTCATTACAGTGTCATAAATGCATCATCACAGTGTCATCAAAGCGTCCTAACTGCATAATCACTGCATCATCGCAGCTTCATCACAGCATCATGACAGCGTCATCACAGCATCAAAAATGCATAATCACTTCATCCTCACATCATCATCATAACATCATAGCTGCATAATCATAGAGTCATCACAGCATCATCACTACATCATCAAATTGTCATCACTGTATCATCACAGCATCATCATAGCATCATCACTGCATAATCACAGTGTCATAACAGCATCATTACAACACCATGACTACGTCATCACAGCATCACGACAGCGTCATTACAGTGTCATCACAGCATCATCACTGCATTATCACAACATCATCACAACATCATCACTGCGTCATCAGAGCGTCATCACTACATAATCACTTCTTACTCAGTGAATCATCACTGCATCATCACATCATCACAGCATCATCTCAGCATAATCACAGTATCATCACAGCGTCATCACTACATCATCAATGCATCATCACTGCATCATCACAGCATCATCACTGCATAATCACTGCATCATCACAGCATCCTCACAGCATCAATACAGCGTCATCACAACGTCAACAATGCATCATTACAGCATCATCTCAGTATAGTCACAGCATAATCACTGCATAATCACTGCATCATCATATCGTCATCACTGCATCATCACTGCATCATCACAGCACCATCACAGCATCATTACTGCAGAATCACTGCATCATCACAGCATCATAGCTGCATAATCACAGCATCATCACATCATCATCGCATAGTCATCACAGCGTCATCACTGCATCATCAAAGCATCATCACAGCATCATTACTGCAGAATCACTGCATCATCACAGCATCCTCACAGCAACATCGCAGCATCATCACAGCATCATCGCATCATCATCACAGTGTCATGACAGCATCATCACTGCATAATCACCGCATAATCACAGCATCATCACAGCATAATCACAGTATCATCACTGCGTCATCACAGCATCATCACTGCATCATCACAGAATCATCACTGCGTCATCACAGCATCATCAGAGCATCATCACAGCATCATCACAGCATAATCACAGTATCATCACAGCATCATCACTACATCATCACTGCATCATCACAGAATCATCACTGCGTCATCACAGCATCATCAGAGCATCATCACAGCATCATCACATCATCATCTCAGCATCATTACTGCTTACTCACTGCATCATCATAGCATCATCACATCATCATCACAACATCATCAGTTTCATGTCAGCATCATCACTGCATAATCACTGCATCCTCACAGCATCAACACAGCGTCATCACAGCGTCATCAATGCATCATTACAGCATCATCTCAGTATAGTCACAGAATTATTACAGCATAATCACTGCATCATCATATCATCACTGCATCATCACTGCATCATCACTGCATCATCACAGCACCATCACAGCATCATTACTTCAGAATCACTGCATCATCACAGCATCCTCACAGCAACATCGCAGCATCATCACAGCATCATCACACTGTCATGACAGCATCATCACTGCATCATCACTGCATAATCTCCGCATAATCACAGCATCATCACATCATCATCACAATATCATCACAGCGTCATCACTACACATCACTGCATCATCACTACATCATCACAGCATCATTACTTCGTCATCATCAGAGCATCATCACAGCATCATCACTGCATCCTCACTGCATCATGAGTGCATCATCATCACAGCATCATAACTGCATCATCAAAGCATCATCTCGGCATAATCACAATGTCATAAATACATCATCACTCCATCATCACAGCATTATCACATCATCATCACAACGTTTTCAGTGTCATCACAGCATCATAACAACGTCATCAAACTGTCATCACAGCATCATCACCAAATCATCACAGAATCATCACAGCATCATTACTGCATCATCACAGCATCTTTGCATCGTCATCAGAGCATCACCACTGCATCATCACATCATCATCTCAGCATCATCACAGCATCATTACTGCTTACTCACTGCATCATCACAGCGTCATGACAGTGTCATCACTGCATCATAACATCATAGCTTCATCATCAGAACATTATCACAGCATCATCACTGCATCATCACATCATCATTATAGCATCTTCACTGTCATCAATACATCATCACAGCATCATCACATCATTATCACAGCATCATCAGTGTCATCTCAGCATCATCACTGCATCATGACTGCATCATAGCAGCATAATCACAGCATCATCACAGAATCATCACAGCATCATCATAAGGTCATCACAGCATCATCACTACGTCATCAGATTGTAATCACAGCATCATCACAGTGTCCTCACTGAATCATCACTGCACCATCACTGCACCATCACAGCATCATCTCAGCATCATCATGGCATCATTACTGCATCATCACTGCTTACTCACTGCATCATCACAGCATCATCTCAGCATCATCACAGAATCATTTCTGCATAATCATTGCATTTTCACAGCGTCATCACAGTATCATCACTGCATCATCACAGTGTCATCACAGCATCATCAAAGCATCACGACAGCGTCATCTCACCATCACGACAGCGTCATCAAAGCATCATCACTGCATCATAACAACATCATCTCAGCATCATCACAGAATCATTTCTGCATAATCACTGCATCATCATAGTGTCATCACAGTATATTCACTGCATCATCACATCATCACAGTGTCATCACTGAATCATCACTGAATCATCCAAGCATCATCCAAGCATCATCACAGCACCACCAATGCATCATCACAGTATCATCACTGCATAATCACTGCATCATCACCGCATCATCACATCATCAACACTGCATCATTGCTGCATCATCACATCATTGTCACAGTATCATCAAAATATCATCACAGCATCATCACACCATCATAACAACATCATCACAGCGTCATCACAGTATCGTAAATGCATCATCACAGAATCATCACTGAATCATCATAGCATCTTCATATCATCATCACAATATCATCACAGCATCATCACTGCATCATCACAGCATCATCACTGCATAATCACTGCATCATCACCACATCATCACAGCATCATCACTGCATAATCACTGCATCATCACAGCATCATCACATCGTCATCAAAACATCATTACAAGTATCAACACAACATAATCACAGTGTCATCACAGCATCATCATTGCATCCTTACTGCATGATCACAGCATCTCCGCATCGTAATCACATCATCATCACTGACTCCTCACTGAATCATCACTGTACCATCACTGCATCATCAGAGCATAATCTGAGCATAATCTCAGCATAATCACAGCATCATCACAGAATCATCACAGCATCATTACTGCATCATCACAGCATCTTTGCATCGTCATCAGAGCATCACCACTGCATCATCACTACATCATCACATCATCATCACAGCATTTTAGCTACATAATCACAGAATCATCATAGCGTAACGACAGCATCATCACAACATCATTACAGCATCATCACAGCGTCATCGTAACATCATGACTGTATCATCACAGCATCATCACAGCATCACCGCAGCGTCATCACTGCATCATCACAGCATCATCACGGCATCGTTACAGCATCGTCATATCATCATAACTGCATCATCACAACAACATAACAAAATCATCAAAGCATCGTCACAGCATCATCACCGCGTCATCACAGCGTCATAACTGCATCGTCACTGCATCTAAACTGCATCATCACAAAATCATCACAGCTTCATCACTGCAGCATCACAGCATCATCAAAGCATCATCGCAGCATCATCACATCATCATCACTGCATCATCACAGAATCATTACTGTTTACTCACTGCGGCATCACAGCATTATCACGGTGTCATAACTGCATCATCACTGCACCATTACTGCATCATCACAGTGTCATCTCATCATCATCACAGCATCATTACTGCCTAATCATTGCATTATCACAACGTCATCACAGTATCATCAGTGCATCATCACAGCATCATTACTGCATCATCACATCATCATCACAGAATCACGATAGTGTCATCACAGCGTCATCACTGCATCATCACAGCGTCATCTCAGCATCATCAGAGACTCATCACAGCGTCATCACTGCATCATCACTGCATCACCACAGTATCATCACAGCATCATCACAAAATTATAAGAGCGTCATCACAGCGTTATTACAGCATCATCACAGCATCAATAGAGCATCATCACAGCGTCATCACAGCGTTATCACAGCGTCATCACAGCATCATCACAGCATCACGACATCATCATCACAGCTTCACGACAGTGTCATGAGAGCGTCTTCACAGCATCATCACTACATCATCACAGCATCATCACTGCGTCATCAGAGCATCATCACAAAATCATCACAGCGTCATTACTGCATCATCACTGCATCATCACAGCGTCATCACCGCATCATCACTGCATTGTCACAACATCATGGCGTCATAATAACTGCATCATAACAGCATGATCAAAGCATCATCACAGCGTCATCACAGCGTCATAACTGCATAAACACTGCATCATCAAAGAACCATCACAGCATCATCACAGCGTCATAACAGCATCATCAGAGCATCATCACATCGTCATCACATCGTCATCAAAGAATCTTCACAGCATCATCGCTATGTCATCATAGCATCATCATAATATTATCACAGCTTCATCACAGCGTCATAACAACATCATCACTGCATCATCACAGCATCATCATTATTGCATCATGACTGCATCATTACAGCATCATCAGAGCAGAATCAGTGCGTCGTCACAGCATCATTACTGCATCACCACATCATCACTGTGTTATCGCAGCGTCATCACAGCATCATCACAACATCATCACAGAATCATCACAGCATCATTGCAGCATCATCACATCATCATCACAGCGTCATCACAACATCATCGTAGCATCATCATGCATCATCACAGCATCATTACTGCATCATCACAGCATCATCACAGCATCATCACTGCATCATCACTGAATAATCACAGCATCATCACTGCATCATCACGGCATCGTTACAGCATCGTCATATCATCATAACTGCATCATCACAACAACATAACAAAATCATCAAAGCATCATCACAGCATCATCACCGCGTCATCACAGCGTCATAACTGCATCGTCACTGCATCTAAACTACATCATCAAAAAATCATCACTGCATCACATCATAATCACAACATCATCAAAGCGTCATCACAGCATCATCACTGCGTTATCACAGCATCATCTCAGCATCATCACAGTATCATTACTGCTTATTCACTGCATCATCACATCATCACAGCGTCATTACAGTGTCATAAATGCATCATCACAGTGTCATCAAAGCGTCCTAACTGCATAATCACTGCATCATCGCAGCTTCATCAGAGCATCATGACAGCGTCATCACAGCATCAAAAATGCATAATCACTTCATCCTCACATCATCATCATAGCATCATAGCTGCATAATCATAGAGTCATCACAGCATCATCACTACATCATCAAATTGTCATCACTGTATCATCACAGCATCATCATAGCATCATCACTGCATAATCACAGTGTCATAACAGCATCATTACAACACCATGACTACGTCATCACAGCATCACGACAGCGTCATTACAGTGTCATCACAGCATCATCACTGCATTATCACAACATCATCACAACATCATCACTGCGTCATCAGAGCGTCATCACTACATAATCTCTTCTTACTCAGTGAATCATCACTGCATCATCACATCATCACAGCATCATCTCAGCATAATCACAGTATCATCACAGCGTCATCACTACATCATCAATGCATCATCACTGCATCATCAC
This sequence comes from Clangula hyemalis, assembly GCA_963989345.1. Next base: position 84,337 of record CAXDIO010000032.1, on the reverse strand, counting down.
AGCATCATCACTGCATAATCACTGCATCATCACAGCATCCTCACAGCATCAATACAGCGTCATCACAACGTCAACAATGCATCATTACAGCATCATCTCAGTATAGTCACAGCATAATCACTGCATAATCACTGCATCATCATATCGTCATCACTGCATCATCACTGCATCATCACAGCACCATCACAGCATCATAGCTGCATAATCACAGCATCATCACATCATCATCGCATAGTCATCACAGCGTCATCACTGCATCATCACAGCATCATCACAGCATCATTACTGCAGAATCACTGCATCATCACAGCATCCTCACAGCAACATCGCAGCATCATCACAGCATCATCGCATCATCATCACAGTGTCATGACAGCATCATCACTGCATAATCACCGCATAATCACAGCATCATCACAGCATAATCACAGTATCATCACAGCGTCATCACTACATCATCACTGCATCATCACAGAATCATCACTGCGTCATCACAGCATCATCAGAGCATCATCACAGCATCATCACAGCATAATCACAGTATCATCACAGCATCATCACTACATCATCACTGCATCATCACAGAATCATCACTGCGTCATCACAGCATCATCAGAGCATCATCACAGCATCATCACATCATCATCTCAGCATCATTACTGCTTACTCACTGCATCATCATAGCATCATCACATCATCATCACAACATCATCAGTTTCATGTCAGCATCATCACTGCATAATCACTGCATCATCACAGCATCCTCACAGCATCAACACAGCGTCATCACAGCGTCATCAATGCATCATTACAGCATCATCTCAGTATAGTCACAGAATTATTACAGCATAATCACTGCATCATCATATCATCACTGCATCATCACTGCATCATCACAGCACCATCACAGCATCATTACTTCAGAATCACTGCATCATCACAGCATCCTCACAGCAACATCGCAGCATCATCACAGCATCATCACAGCATCATCACACTGTCATGACAGCATCATCACTGCATAATCACTGCATAATCTCCGCATAATCACAGCATCATCACATCATCATCACAATATCATCACAGCGTCATCACTACACATCACTGCATCATCACTACATCATCACAGCATCATCACTTCGTCATCATCAGAGCATCATCACAGCATCATCACTGCATCCTCACTGCATCATGAGTGCATCATCATCACAGCATCATAACTGCATCATCAAAGCATCATCTCGGCATAATCACAATGTCATAAATACATCATCACTCCATCATCACAGCATTATCACATCATCATCACAACGTTTTCAGTGTCATCACAGCATCATAACAACGTCATCAAACTGTCATCACAGCATCATCACCAAATCATCACAGAATCATCACAGCATCATTACTGCATCATCACAGCATCTTTGCATCGTCATCAGAGCATCACCACTGCATCATCACATCATCATCTCAGCATCATCACAGCATCATTACTGCTTACTCACTGCATCATCACAGCGTCATGACAGTGTCATCACTGCATCATAACATCATAGCTTCATCATCAGAACATTATCACAGCATCATCACTGCATCATCACATCATCATTATAGCATCTTCACTGTCATCAATACATCATCACAGCATCATCACATCATTATCACAGCATCATCAGTGTCATCTCAGCATCATCACTGCATCATGACTGCATCATAGCAGCATAATCACAGCATCATCACAGAATCATCACAGCATCATCATAAGGTCATCACAGCATCATCACTACGTCATCAGATTGTAATCACAGCATCATCACAGTGTCCTCACTGAATCATCACTGCACCATCACTGCAACATCACAGCATCATCTCAGCATCATCATGGCATCATTACTGCATCATCACTGCTTACTCACTGCATCATCACAGCATCATCTCAGCATCATCACAGAATCATTTCTGCATAATCATTGCATTTTCACAGCGTCATCACAGTATCATCACTGCATCATCACAGTGTCATCACAGCATCATCAAAGCATCACGACAGCGTCATCTCACCATCACGACAGCGTCATCAAAGCATCATCACTGCATCATAACAACATCATCTCAGCATCATCACAGAATCATTTCTGCATAATCACTGCATCATCATAGTGTCATCACAGTATATTCACTGCATCATCACATCATCACAGTGTCATCACAGAATCATCACTGAATCATCCAAGCATCATCCAAGCATCATCACAGCACCACCAATGCATCATCACAGTATCATCACTGCATAATCATTGCATCATCACATCATCAACACTGCATCATTGCTGCATCATCACATCATTGTCACAGTATCATCAAAATATCATCACAGCATCATCACACCATCATAACAACATCATCACAGCGTCATCACAGTATCGTAAATGCATCATCACAGAATCATCACTGAATCATCATAGCATCTTCATATCATCATCACAATATCATCACAGCATCATCACTGCATCATCACAGCATCATCACTGCATAATCACTGCATCATCACCACATCATCACAGCATCATCACTGCATAATCACTGCATCATCACAGCATCATCACATCGTCATCAAAACATCATTACAAGTATCAACACAACATAATCACAGTGTCATCACAGCATCATCATTGCATCCTTACTGCATGATCACAGCATCTCCGCATCGTAATCACATCATCATCACTGACTCCTCACTGAATCATCACTGTACCATCACTGCATCATCAGAGCATAATCTGAGCATAATCTCAGCATAATCACAGCATCATCACAGCATCATTACTGCATCATCACAGCATCTTTGCATCGTCATCAGAGCATCACCACTGCATCATCACTACATCATCACATCATCATCACAGCATTTTAGCTACATAATCACAGAATCATCATAGCGTAACGACAGCATCATCACAACATCATTACAGCATCATCACAGCGTCATCGTAACATCATGACTGTATCATCACAGCATCATCACAGCATCATCGCAGCGTCATCATTACATCATCACAGCATCATCACAGCATCATCACGGCATCGTTACAGCATCGTCATATCATCATAACTGCATCATCACAACAACATAACAAAATCATCAAAGCATCGTCACAGCATCATCACCGCGTCATCACAGCGTCATAACTGCATCGTCACTGCATCTAAACTGCATCATCACAAAATCATCACAGCTTCATCACTGCAGCATCACAGCATCATCAAAGCATCATCGCAGCATCATCACATCATCATCACTGCATCATCACAGAATCATTACTGTTTACTCACTGCGGCATCACAGCATTATCACGGTGTCATAACTGCATCATCACTGCACCATTACTGCATCATCACAGTGTCATCTCAGCATCATCACAGCATCATTACTGCCTAATCATTGCATTATCACAACGTCATCACAGTATCATCAGTGCATCATCACAGCATCATTACTGCATCATCACATCATCATCACAGAATCACGATAGTGTCATCACAGCGTCATCACTGCATCATCACAGCGTCATTACAGTGTCATAAATGCATCATCACAGTGTCATCAAAGCGTCCTAACTGCATAATCACTGCATCATCGCAGCTTCATCACAGCATCATGACAGCGTCATCACAGCATCAAAAATGCATAATCACTTCATCCTCACATCATCATCATAGCATCATAGCTGCATAATCATAGAGTCATCACAGCATCATCACTACATCATCAAATTGTCATCACTGTATCATCACAGCATCATCATAGCATCATCACCTCATAATCACAGTGTCATAACAGCATCATTACAACACCATGACTACGTCATCACAGCATCACGACAGCGTCATTACAGTGTCATCACAGCATCATCACTGCATTATCACAACATCATCACAACATCATCACTGCGTCATCAGAGCGTCATCACTACATAATCACTTCTTACTCAGTGAATCATCACTGCATCATCACATCATCACAGCATCATCTCAGCATAATCACAGTATCATCACAGCGTCATCACTACATCATCAATGCATCATCACTGCATCATCACAGCATCATCACAGCATCATCAGAGCATCATCACAGCATCATCACAACATCATCACAGAGTCATCACAGCATCATCACTGCATAATCACTGCATCATCACAGCATCCTCACAGCATCAATACAGCGTCATCACAACGTCAACAATGAATCATTACAGCATCATCTCAGTATAGTCACAGCATAATCACTGCATCATCACTGCATCATCATATCGTCATCACTGCATCATCACTGCATCATCACAGCACCATCACAGCATCATAGCTGCATAATCACAGCATCATCACATCATCATCGCATAGTCATCACAGCGTCATCACTGCATCATCACAGCATCATCACAGCATCATTACTGCAGAATCACTGCATCATCACAGCATCCTCACAGCAACATCGCAGCATCATCACAGCATCATCGCATAGTCATCACAGCGTCATCACTGCATCATCACTGCATAATCACCGCATAATCACAGCATCATCACAGCATAATCACAGTATCATCACAGCGTCATCACTACATCATCACTGCATCATCACAGAATCATCACTGCGTCATCACAGCATCATCAGAGCATCATCACAGCATCATCACAGCATAATCACAGTATCATCACAGCATCATCACTACATCATCACTGCATCATCACAGAATCATCACTGCGTCATCACAGCATCATCAGAGCATCATCACAGCATCATCACATCATCATCTCAGCATCATTACTGCTTACTCACTGCATCATCATAGCATCATCACATCATCATCACAACATCATAGGTTTCATGTCAGCATCATCACTGCATAATCACTGCATCATCACAGCATCCTCACAGCATCAACACAGCGTCATCACAGCGTCATCAATGCATCATTACAGCATCATCTCAGTATAGTCACAGAATTATTACAGCATAATCACTGCATCATCATATCATCACTGCATCATCACAGCATCATCACAGCACCATCACAGCATCATTACTTCAGAATCACTGCATCATCACAGCATCCTCACAGCAACATCGCAGCATCATCACAGCATCATCACACTGTCATGACAGCATCATCACTGCATAATCACTGCATAATCTCCGCATAATCACAGCATCATCACATCATCATCACAATATCATCACAGCGTCATCACTACACATCACTGCATCATCACTACATCATCACAGCATCATCACTTCGTCATCATCAGAGCATCATCACAGCATCATCACTGCATCCTCACTGCATCATGAGTGCATCATCATCACAGCATCATAACTGCATCATCAAAGCATCATCTCGGCATAATCACAATGTCATAAATACATCATCACTCCATCATCACAGCATTATCACATCATCATCACAACGTTTTCAGTGTCATCACAGCATCATAACAACGTCATCAAACTGTCATCACAGCATCATCACCAAATCATCACAGAATCATCACAGCATCATTACTGCATCATCACAGCATCTTTGCATCGTCATCAGAGCATCACCACTGCATCATCACATCATCATCTCAGCATCATCACAGCATCATTACTGCTTACTCACTGCATCATCACAGCGTCATGACAGTGTCATCACTGCATCATAACATCATAGCTTCATCATCAGAACATTATCACAGCATCATCACTGCATCATCACATCATCATTATAGCATCTTCACTGTCATCAATACATCATCACAGCATCATCACATCATTATCACAGCATCATCAGTGTCATCTCAGCATCATCACTGCATCATGACTGCATCATAGCAGCATAATCACAGCATCATCACAGAATCATCACAGCATCATCATAAGGTCATCACAGCATCATCACTACGTCATCAAATTGTAATCACAGCATCATCACAGTGTCCTCACTGAATCATCACTGCACCATCACTGCAACATCACAGCATCATCTCAGCATCATCATGGCATCATTACTGCATCATCACTGCTTACTCACTGCATCATCACAGCATCATCTCAGCATCATCACAGAATCATTTCTGCATAATCATTGCATTTTCACAGCGTCATCACAGTATCATCACTGCATCATCACAGTGTCATCACAGCATCATCAAAGCATCACGACAGCGTCATCTCACCATCACGACAGCGTCATCAAAGCATCATCACTGCATCATAACAACATCATCTCAGCATCATCACAGAATCATTTCTGCATAATCACTGCATCATCATAGTGTCATCACAGTATATTCACTGCATCATCACATCATCACAGTGTCATCACAGAATCATCACTGAATCATCCAAGCATCATCCAAGCATCATCACAGCACCACCAATGCATCATCACAGTATCATCACTGCATAATCACTGCATCATCACCGCATCATCACATCATCAACACTGCATCATTGCTGCATCATCACATCATTGTCACAGTATCATCAAAATATCATCACAGCATCATCACACCATCATAACAACATCATCACAGCGTCATCACAGTATCGTAAATGCATCATCACAGAATCATCACTGAATCATCATAGCATCTTCATATCATCATCACAATATCATCACAGCATCATCACTGCATCATCACAGCATCATCACTGCATCATCACTGCATCATCACCACATCATCACAGCATCATCACTGCATAATCACTGCATCATCACAGCATCATCACATCGTCATCAAAACATCATTACAAGTATCAACACAACATAATCACAGTGTCATCACAGCATCATCATTGCATCCTTACTGCATGATCACAGCATCTCCGCATCGTAATCACATCATCATCACTGACTCCTCACTGAATCATCACTGTACCATCACTGCATCATCAGAGCATAATCTGAGCATAATCTCAGCATAATCACAGCATCATCACAGAATCATCACAGCATCATTACTGCATCATCACAGCATCTTTGCATCGTCATCAGAGCATCACCACTGCATCATCACTACATCATCACATCATCATCACAGCATTTTAGCTACATAATCACAGAATCATCATAGCGTAACGACAGCATCATCACAACATCATTACAGCATCATCACAGCGTCATCGTAACATCATGACTGTATCATCACAGCATCATCACAGCATCACCGCAGCGTCATCATTGCATCATCACAGCATCATCACAGCATCATCACGGCATCGTTACAGCATCGTCATATCATCATAACTGCATCATCACAACAACATAACAAAATCATCAAAGCATCGTCACAGCATCATCACCGCGTCATCACAGCGTCATAACTGCATCGTCACTGCATCTAAACTGCATCATCACAAAATCATCACAGCTTCATCACTGCAGCATCACAGCATCATCAAAGCATCATCGCAGCATCATCACATCATCATCACTGCATCATCACAGAATCATTACTGTTTACTCACTGCGGCATCACAGCATTATCACGGTGTCATAACTGCATCATCACTGCACCATTACTGCATCATCACAGTGTCATCTCAGCATCATCACAGCATCATTACTGCCTAATCATTGCATTATCACAACGTCATCACAGTATCATCAGTGCATCATCACAGCATCATTACTGCATCATCACATCATCATCACAGAATCACGATAGTGTCATCACAGCGTCATCACTGCATCATCACAGCGTCATTACAGTGTCATAAATGCATCATCACAGTGTCATCAAAGCGTCCTAACTGCATAATCACTGCATCATCGCAGCTTCATCACAGCATCATGACAGCGTCATCACAGCATCAAAAATGCATAATCACTTCATCCTCACATCATCATCATAGCATCATAGCTGCATAATCATAGAGTCATCACAGCATCATCACTACATCATCAAATTGTCATCACTGTATCATCACAGCATCATCATAGCATCATCACCTCATAATCACAGTGTCATAACAGCATCATTACAACACCATGACTACGTCATCACAGCATCACGACAGCGTCATTACAGTGTCATCACAGCATCATCACTGCATTATCACAACATCATCACAACATCATCACTGCGTCATCAGAGCGTCATCACTACATAATCACTTCTTACTCAGTGAATCATCACTGCATCATCACATCATCACAGCATCATCTCAGCATAATCACAGTATCATCACAGCGTCATCACTACATCATCAATGCATCATCACTGCATCATCACAGCATCATCACAGCATCATCAGAGCATCATCACAGCATCATCACAACATCATCACAGAGTCATCACAGCATCATCACTGCATAATCACTGCATCATCACAGCATCCTCACAGCATCAATACAGCGTCATCACAACGTCAACAATGAATCATTACAGCATCATCTCAGTATAGTCACAGCATAATCACTGCATCATCACTGCATCATCATATCGTCATCACTGCATCATCACTGCATCATCACAGCACCATCACAGCATCATAGCTGCATAATCACAGCATCATCACATCATCATCGCATAGTCATCACAGCGTCATCACTGCATCATCACAGCATCATCACAGCATCATTACTGCAGAATCACTGCATCATCACAGCATCCTCACAGCAACATCGCAGCATCATCACAGCATCATCGCATAGTCATCACAGCGTCATCACTGCATCATCACTGCATAATCACCGCATAATCACAGCATCATCACAGCATAATCACAGTATCATCACAGCGTCATCACTACATCATCACTGCATCATCACAGAATCATCACTGCGTCATCACAGCATCATCAGAGCATCATCACAGCATCATCACAGCATAATCACAGTATCATCACAGCATCATCACTACATCATCACTGCATCATCACAGAATCATCACTGCGTCATCACAGCATCATCAGAGCATCATCACAGCATCATCACATCATCATCTCAGCATCATTACTGCTTACTCACTGCATCATCATAGCATCATCACATCATCATCACAACATCATAGGTTTCATGTCAGCATCATCACTGCATAATCACTGCATCATCACAGCATCCTCACAGCATCAACACAGCGTCATCAATGCATCATTACAGCATCATCTCAGTATAGTCACAGAATTATTACAGCATAATCACTGCATCATCATATCATCACTGCATCATCACAGCATCATCACAGCACCATCACAGCATCATTACTTCAGAATCACTGCATCATCACAGCATCCTCACAGCAACATCGCAGCATCATCACAGCATCATCACACTGTCATGACAGCATCATCACTGCATAATCACTGCATAATCTCCGCATAATCACAGCATCATCACATCATCATCACAATATCATCACAGCGTCATCACTACACATCACTGCATCATCACTACATCATCACAGCATCATCACTTCGTCATCATCAGAGCATCATCACAGCATCATCACTGCATCCTCACTGCATCATGAGTGCATCATCATCACAGCATCATAACTGCATCATCAAAGCATCATCTCGGCATAATCACAATGTCATAAATACATCATCACTCCATCATCACAGCATTATCACATCATCATCACAACGTTTTCAGTGTCATCACAGCATCATAACAACGTCATCAAACTGTCATCACAGCATCATCACCAAATCATCACAGAATCATCACAGCATCATTACTGCATCATCACAGCATCTTTGCATCGTCATCAGAGCATCACCACTGCATCATCACATCATCATCTCAGCATCATCACTGCTTACTCACTGCATCATCACAGCGTCATGACAGTGTCATCACTGCATCATAACATCATAGCTTCATCATCAGAACATTATCACAGCATCATCACTGCATCATCACATCATCATTATAGCATCTTCACTGTCATCAATACATCATCACAGCATCATCACATCATTATCACAGCATCATCAGTGTCATCTCAGCATCATCACTGCATCATGACTGCATCATAGCAGCATAATCACAGCATCATCACAGAATCATCACAGCATCATCATAAGGTCATCACAGCATCATCACTACGTCATCAAATTGTAATCACAGCATCATCACAGTGTCCTCACTGAATCATCACTGCACCATCACTGCAACATCACAGCATCATCTCAGCATCATCATGGCATCATTACTGCATCATCACTGCTTACTCACTGCATCATCACAGCATCATCTCAGCATCATCACAGAATCATTTCTGCATAATCATTGCATTTTCACAGCGTCATCACAGTATCATCACTGCATCATCACAGTGTCATCACAGCATCATCAAAGCATCACGACAGCGTCATCTCACCATCACGACAGCGTCATCAAAGCATCATCACTGCATCATAACAACATCATCTCAGCATCATCACAGAATCATTTCTGCATAATCACTGCATCATCATAGTGTCATCACAGTATATTCACTGCATCATCACATCATCACAGTGTCATCACAGAATCATCACTGAATCATCCAAGCATCATCCAAGCATCATCACAGCACCACCAATGCATCATCACAGTATCATCACTGCATAATCACTGCATCATCACCGCATCATCACATCATCAACACTGCATCATTGCTGCATCATCACATCATTGTCACAGTATCATCAAAATATCATCACAGCATCATCACACCATCATAACAACATCATCACAGCGTCATCACAGTATCGTAAATGCATCATCACAGAATCATCACTGAATCATCATAGCATCTTCATATCATCATCACAATATCATCACAGCATCATCACTGCATCATCACAGCATCATCACATCGTCATCAAAACATCATTACAAGTATCAACACAACATAATCACAGTGTCATCACAGCATCATCATTGCATCCTTACTGCATGATCACAGCATCTCCGCATCGTAATCACATCATCATCACTGACTCCTCACTGAATCATCACTGTACCATCACTGCATCATCAGAGCATAATCTGAGCATAATCTCAGCATAATCACAGCATCATCACAGAATCATCACAGCATCATTACTGCATCATCACAGCATCTTTGCATCATCATCAGAGCATCACCACTGCATCATCACTACATCATCACATCATCATCATAGCATTTTAGCTACATAATCACAGAATCATCATAGCGTAACGACAGCATCATCACAACATCATTACAGCATCATCACAGCGTCATCGTAACATCATGACTGTATCATCACAGCATCATCACAGCATCACCGCAGCGTCATCACTGCATCATCACAGCATCATCACAGCATCATCACGGCATCGTTACAGCATCGTCATATCATCATAACTGCATCATCACAACAACATAACAAAACCATCAAAGCATCGTCACAACATCATCACCGCGTCATCACAGCGTCATAACTGCATCGTCACTGCATCTAAACTGCATCATCACAAAATCATCACAGCTTCATCACTGCAGCATCACAGCATCATCAAAGCATCATCGCAGCATCATCACATCATCATCACTGCATCATCACAGAATCATTACTGTTTACTCACTGCGGCATCACAGCATTATCACGGTGTCATAAGTGCATCATCACTGCACCATTACTGCATCATCACAGTGTCATCTCAGCATCATCACAGCATCATTACTGCCTAATCATTGCATTATCACAACGTCATCACAGTATCATCAGTGCATCATCACAGCATCATTACTGCATCATCACATCATCATCACAGAATCACGATAGTGTCATCACAGCGTCATCACTGCATCATCACAGCGTCATCTCAGCATCATCAGAGACTCATCACAGCGTCATCACTGCATCATCACTGCATCACCACAGTATCATCACAGCATCATCACAAAATTATAAGAGCGTCATCACAGCGTTATTACTGCATCATCACAGCATCAATAGAGCATCATCACAGCGTCATCACAGCGTTATCACAGCGTCATCACAGCATCATCACAGCATCACGACATCATCATCACAGCTTCACGACAGTGTCATGAGAGCGTCTTCACAGCATCATCACTACATCATCACAGCATCATCACTGCGTCATCAGAGCATCATCACAAAATCATCACAGCGTCATTACTGCATCATCACTGCATCATCACAGCGTCATCACCGCATCATCACTGCATTGTCACAACATCATGGCGTCATAATAACTGCATCATAACAGCATGATCAAAGCATCATCACAGCGTCATCACAGCGTCATAACTGCATAAACACTGCATCATCAAAGAACCATCACAGCATCATCACAGCGTCATAACAGCATCATCAGAGCATCATCACATCGTCATCACATCGTCATCAAAGAATCTTCACAGCATCATCGCTATGTCATCATAGCATCATCATAATATTATCACAGCTTCATCACAGCGTCATAACAACATCATCACTGCATCATCACAGCATCATCATTATTGCATCATGACTGCATCATTACAGCATCATCAGAGCAGAATCAGTGCGTCGTCACAGCATCATTACTGCATCACCACATCATCACTGTGTTATCGCAGCGTCATCACAGCATCATCACAAAATCATCACAGCATCATTGCAGCATCATCACATCATCATCACAGCGTCATCACAACATCATCGTAGCATCATCATGCATCATCACAGCATCATTACTGCATCATCACAGCATCATCACAGCATCATCACTGCATCATCACTGAATAATCACAGCATCATCACTGCATCATCACGGCATCGTTACAGCATCGTCATATCATCATAACTGCATCATCACAACAACATAACAAAATCATCAAAGCATCATCACAGCATCATCACCGCGTCATCACAGCGTCATAACTGCATCGTCACTGCATCTAAACTGCATCATCACAAAATCATCACTGCATCACATCATAATCACAACATCATCAAAGCGTCATCACAGCATCATCACTGCGTTATCACAGCATCATCTCAGCATCATCACAGTATCATTACTGCTTATTCACTGCATCATCACAACATCATCACAGCGTCATTACAGTGTCATAAATGCATCATCACAGTGTCATCAAAGCGTCCTAACTGCATAATCACTGCATCATCGCAGCTTCATCACAGCATCATGACAGCGTCATCACAGTATCAAAAATGCATAATCACTTCATCCTCACATCATCATCATAGCATCATAGCTGCATAATCATAGAGTCATCACAGCATCATCACTACATCATCAAATTGTCATCACTGTATCATCACAGCATCATCATAGCATCATCACTGCATAATCACAGTGTCATAACAGCATCATTACAACACCATGACTACGTCATCACAGCATCACGACAGCGTCATTACAGTGTCATCACAGCATCATCACTGCATTATCACAACATCATCACAACATCATCACTGCGTCATCAGAGCGTCATCACTACATCATCACTTCTTACTCAGTGAATCATCACTGCATCATCACATCATCACAGCATCATCTCAGCATAATCACAGTATCATCACAGCGTCATCACTACATCATCAATGCATCATCACTGCATCATCACAGCATCATCACTGCATCATCACAGCATCCTCACAGCATCATCACAGCATCATCACAACATCATCACAGAGTCATCATAGCATCATCACTGCATAATCACTGCATCATCACAGCATCCTCACAGCATCAATACAGCGTCATCACAACGTCAACAATGCATCATTACAGCATCATCTCAGTATAGTCACAGCATAATCACTGCATCATCACTGCATCATCATATCGTCATCACTGCGTCATCACTGCATCATCACTGCATCATCACAGCACCATCACAGCATCATAGCTGCATAATCACAGCATCATCACATCATCATCGCATAGTCATCACAGCGTCATCACTGCATCATCACAGCATCATCACAGCATCATTACTGCAGAATCACTGCATCATCACAGCATCCTCACAGCAACATCGCAGCATCATCACAGCATCATCGCATCATCATCACAGTGTCATGACAGCATCATCACTGCATAATCACCGCATAATCACAGCATCATCACAGCATAATCACAGTATCATCACAGCGTCATCACTACATCATCACTGCATCATCACAGAATCATCACTGCGTCATCACAGCATCATCAGAGCATCATCACAGCATCATCACAGCATAATCACAGTATCATCACAGCATCATCACTACATCATCACTGCATCATCACAGAATCATCACTGCGTCATCACAGCATCATCAGAGCATCATCACAGCATCATCACATCATCATCTCAGCATCATTACTGCTTACTCACTGCATCATCATAGCATCATCACATCATCATCACAACATCATAGGTTTCATGTCAGCATCATCACTGCATAATCACTGCATCATCACAGCATCCTCACAGCATCAACACAGCGTCATCACAGCGTCATCAATGCATCATTACAGCATCATCTCAGTATAGTCACAGAATTATTACAGCATAATCACTGCATCATCATATCATCACTGCATCATCACTGCATCATCACAGCACCATCACAGCATCATTACTTCAGAATCACTGCATCATCACAGCATCCTCACAGCAACATCGCAGCATCATCACAGCATCATCACAGCATCATCACACTGTCATGACAGCATCATCACTGCATAATCACTGCATAATCTCCGCATAATCACAGCATCATCACATCATCATCACAATATCATCACAGCGTCATCACTACACATCACTGCATCATCACTACATCATCACAGCATCATCACTTCGTCATCATCAGAGCATCATCACAGCATCATCACTGCATCCTCACTGCATCATGAGTGCATCATCATCACAGCATCATAACTGCATCATCAAAGCATCATCTCGGCATAATCACAATGTCATAAATACATCATCACTCCATCATCACAGCATTATCACATCATCATCACAACGTTTTCAGTGTCATCACAGCATCATAACAACGTCATCAAACTGTCATCACAGCATCATCACCAAATCATCACAGAATCATCACAGCATCATTACTGCATCATCACAGCATCTTTGCATCGTCATCAGAGCATCACCACTGCATCATCACATCATCATCTCAGCATCATCACAGCATCATTACTGCTTACTCACTGCATCATCACAGCGTCATGACAGTGTCATCACTGCATCATAACATCATAGCTTCATCATCAGAACATTATCACAGCATCATCACTGCATCATCACATCATCATTATAGCATCTTCACTGTCATCAATACATCATCACAGCATCATCACATCATTATCACAGCATCATCAGTGTCATCTCAGCATCATCACTGCATCATGACTGCATCATAGCAGCATAATCACAGCATCATCACAGAATCATCACAGCATCATCATAAGGTCATCACAGCATCATCACTACGTCATCAGATTGTAATCACAGCATCATCACAGTGTCCTCACTGAATCATCACTGCACCATCACTGCAACATCACAGCATCATCTCAGCATCATCATGGCATCATTACTGCATCATCACTGCTTACTCACTGCATCATCACAGCATCATCTCAGCATCATCACAGAATCATTTCTGCATAATCATTGCATTTTCACAGCGTCATCACAGTATCATCACTGCATCATCACAGTGTCATCACAGCATCATCAAAGCATCACGACAGCGTCATCTCACCATCACGACAGCGTCATCAAAGCATCATCACTGCATCATAACAACATCATCTCAGCATCATCACAGAATCATTTCTGCATAATCACTGCATCATCATAGTGTCATCACAGTATATTCACTGCATCATCACATCATCACAGTGTCATCACAGAATCATCACTGAATCATCCAAGCATCATCCAAGCATCATCACAGCACCACCAATGCATCATCACAGTATCATCACTGCATAATCACTGCATCATCACCGCATCATCACATCATCAACACTGCATCATTGCTGCATCATCACATCATTGTCACAGTATCATCAAAATATCATCACAGCATCATCACACCATCATAACAACATCATCACAGCGTCATCACAGTATCGTAAATGCATCATCACAGAATCATCACTGAATCATCATAGCATCTTCATATCATCATCACAATATCATCACAGCATCATCACTGCATCATCACAGCATCATCACTGCATCATCACCGCATCATCACAGCATCATCACTGCATAATCACTGCATCATCACAGCATCATCACATCGTCATCAAAACATCATTACAAGTATCAACACAACATAATCACAGTGTCATCACAGCATCATCATTGCATCCTTACTGCATGATCACAGCATCTCCGCATCGTAATCACATCATCATCACTGACTCCTCACTGAATCATCACTGTACCATCACTGCATCATCAGAGCATAATCTGAGCATAATCTCAGCATAATCACAGCATCATCACAGAATCATCACAGCATCATTACTGCATCATCACAGCATCTTTGCATCGTCATCAGAGCATCACCACTGCATCATCACTACATCATCACATCATCATCACAGCATTTTAGCTACATAATCACAGAATCATCATAGCGTAACGACAGCATCATCACAACATCATTACAGCATCATCACAGCGTCATCGTAACATCATGACTGTATCATCACAGCATCATCACAGCATCACCGCAGCGTCATCATTGCATCATCACAGCATCATCACAGCATCATCACGGCATCGTTACAGCATCGTCATATCATCATAACTGCATCATCACAACAACATAACAAAATCATCAAAGCATCGTCACAGCATCATCACCGCGTCATCACAGCGTCATAACTGCATCGTCACTGCATCTAAACTGCATCATCACAAAATCATCACAGCTTCATCACTGCAGCATCACAGCATCATCAAAGCATCATCGCAGCATCATCACATCATCATCACTGCATCATCACAGAATCATTACTGTTTACTCACTGCGGCATCACAGCATTATCACGGTGTCATAACTGCATCATCACTGCACCATTACTGCATCATCACAGTGTCATCTCAGCATCATCACAGCATCATTACTGCCTAATCATTGCATTATCACAACGTCATCACAGTATCATCAGTGCATCATCACAGCATCATTACTGCATCATCACATCATCATCACAGAATCACGATAGTGTCATCACAGCGTCATCACTGCATCATCACAGCGTCATTACAGTGTCATAAATGCATCATCACAGTGTCATCAAAGCGTCCTAACTGCATAATCACTGCATCATCGCAGCTTCATCACAGCATCATGACAGCGTCATCACAGCATCAAAAATGCATAATCACTTCATCCTCACATCATCATCATAGCATCATAGCTGCATAATCATAGAGTCATCACAGCATCATCACTACATCATCAAATTGTCATCACTGTATCATCACAGCATCATCATAGCATCATCACCTCATAATCACAGTGTCATAACAGCATCATTACAACACCATGACTACGTCATCACAGCATCACGACAGCGTCATTACAGTGTCATCACAGCATCATCACTGCATTATCACAACATCATCACAACATCATCACTGCGTCATCAGAGCGTCATCACTACATAATCACTTCTTACTCAGTGAATCATCACTGCATCATCACATCATCACAGCATCATCTCAGCATAATCACAGTATCATCACAGCGTCATCACTACATCATCAATGCATCATCACTGCATCATCACAGCATCATCACAGCATCATCAGAGCATCATCACAGCATCATCACAACATCATCACAGAGTCATCACAGCATCATCACTGCATAATCACTGCATCATCACAGCATCCTCACAGCATCAATACAGCGTCATCACAACGTCAACAATGAATCATTACAGCATCATCTCAGTATAGTCACAGCATAATCACTGCATCATCACTGCATCATCATATCGTCATCACTGCATCATCACTGCATCATCACAGCACCATCACAGCATCATAGCTGCATAATCACAGCATCATCACATCATCATCGCATAGTCATCACAGCGTCATCACTGCATCATCACAGCATCATCACAGCATCATTACTGCAGAATCACTGCATCATCACAGCATCCTCACAGCAACATCGCAGCATCATCACAGCATCATCGCATAGTCATCACAGCGTCATCACTGCATCATCACTGCATAATCACAGCATCATCACAGCATAATCACAGTATCATCACAGCGTCATCACTACATCATCACTGCATCATCACAGAATCATCACTGCGTCATCACAGCATCATCAGAGCATCATCACAGCATCATCACAGCATAATCACAGTATCATCACAGCATCATCACTACATCATCACTGCATCATCACAGAATCATCACTGTGTCATCACAGCATCATCAGAGCATCATCACAGCATCATCACATCATCATCTCAGCATCATTACTGCTTACTCACTGCATCATCATAGCATCATCACATCATCATCACAACATCATAGGTTTCATGTCAGCATCATCACTGCATAATCACTGCATCATCACAGCATCCTCACAGCATCAACACAGCGTCATCACAGCGTCATCAATGCATCATTACAGCATCATCTCAGTATAGTCACAGAATTATTACAGCATAATCACTGCATCATCATATCATCACTGCATCATCACTGCATCATCACAGCACCATCACAGCATCATTACTTCAGAATCACTGCATCATCACAGCATCCTCACAGCAACATCGCAGCATCATCACAGCATCATCACACTGTCATGACAGCATCATCACTGCATAATCACTGCATAATCTCCGCATAATCACAGCATCATCACATCATCATCACAATATCATCACAGCGTCATCACTACACATCACTGCATCATCACTACATCATCACAGCATCATCACTTCGTCATCATCAGAGCATCATCACAGCATCATCACTGCATCCTCACTGCATCATGAGTGCATCATCATCACAGCATCATAACTGCATCATCAAAGCATCATCTCGGCATAATCACAATGTCATAAATACATCATCACTCCATCATCACAGCATTATCACATCATCATCACAACGTTTTCAGTGTCATCACAGCATCATAACAACGTCATCAAACTGTCATCACAGCATCATCACCAAATCATCACAGAATCATCACAGCATCATTACTGCATCATCACAGCATCTTTGCATCGTCATCAGAGCATCACCACTGCATCATCACATCATCATCTCAGCATCATCACAGCATCATTACTGCTTACTCACTGCATCATCACAGCGTCATGACAGTGTCATCACTGCATCATAACATCATAGCTTCATCATCAGAACATTACCACAGCATCATCACTGCATCATCACATCATCATTATAGCATCTTCACTGTCATCAATACATCATCACAGCATCATCACATCATTATCACAGCATCATCAGTGTCATCTCAGCATCATCACTGCATCATGACTGCATCATAGCAGCATAATCACAGCATCATCACAGAATCATCACAGCATCATCATAAGGTCATCACAGCATCATCACTACGTCATCAGATTGTAATCACAGCATCATCACAGTGTCCTCACTGAATCATCACTGCACCATCACTGCAACATCACAGCATCATCTCAGCATCATCATGGCATCATTACTGCATCATCACTGCTTACTCACTGCATCATCACAGCATCATCTCAGCATCATCACAGAATCATTTCTGCATAATCATTGCATTTTCACAGCGTCATCACAGTATCATCACTGCATCATCACAGTGTCATCACAGCATCATCAAAGCATCACGACAGCGTCATCTCACCATCACGACAGCGTCATCAAAGCATCATCACTGCATCATAACAACATCATCTCAGCATCATCACAGAATCATTTCTGCATAATCACTGCATCATCATAGTGTCATCACAGTATATTCACTGCATCATCACATCATCACAGTGTCATCACAGAATCATCACTGAATCATCCAAGCATCATCCAAGCATCATCACAGCACCACCAATGCATCATCACAGTATCATCACTGCATAATCACTGCATCATCACCGCATCATCACATCATCAACACTGCATCATTGCTGCATCATCACATCATTGTCACAGTATCATCAAAATATCATCACAGCATCATCACACCATCATAACAACATCATCACAGCGTCATCACAGTATCGTAAATGCATCATCACAGAATCATCACTGAATCATCATAGCATCTTCATATCATCATCACAATATCATCACAGCATCATCACTGCATCATCACAGCATCATCACTGCATAATCACTGCATCATCACCACATCATCACAGCATCATCACTGCATAATCACTGCATCATCACAGCATCATCACATCGTCATCAAAACATCATTACAAGTATCAACACAACATAATCACAGTGTCATCACAGCATCATCATTGCATCCTTACTGCATGATCACAGCATCTCCGCATCGTAATCACATCATCATCACTGACTCCTCACTGAATCATCACTGTACCATCACTGCATCATCAGAGCATAATCTGAGCATAATCTCAGCATAATCACAGCATCATCACAGAATCATCACAGCATCATTACTGCATCATCACAGCATCTTTGCATCGTCATCAGAGCATCACCACTGCATCATCACTACATCATCACATCATCATCACAGCATTTTAGCTACATAATCACAGAATCATCATAGCGTAACGACAGCATCATCACAACATCATTACAGCATCATCACAGCGTCATCGTAACATCATGACTGTATCATCACAGCATCATCACAGCATCACCGCAGCGTCATCACTGCATCATCACAGCATCATCACAGCATCATCACGGCATCGTTACAGCATCGTCATATCATCATAACTGCATCATCACAACAACATAACAAAACCATCAAAGCATCGTCACAGCATCATCACCGCGTCATCACAGCGTCATAACTGCATCGTCACTGCATCTAAACTGCATCATCACAAAATCATCACAGCTTCATCACTGCAGCATCACAGCATCATCAAAGCATCATCGCAGCATCATCACATCATCATCACTGCATCATCACAGAATCATTACTGTTTACTCACTGCGGCATCACAGCATTATCACGGTGTCATAACTGCATCATCACTGCACCATTACTGCATCATCACAGTGTCATCTCAGCATCATCACAGCATCATTACTGCCTAATCATTGCATTATCACAACGTCATCACAGTATCATCAGTGCATCATCACAGCATCATTACTGCATCATCACATCATCATCACAGAATCACGATAGTGTCATCACAGCGTCATCACTGCATCATCACAGCGTCATTACAGTGTCATAAATGCATCATCACAGTGTCATCAAAGCGTCCTAACTGCATAATCACTGCATCATCGCAGCTTCATCACAGCATCATGACAGCGTCATCACAGCATCAAAAATGCATAATCACTTCATCCTCACATCATCATCATAGCATCATAGCTGCATAATCATAGAGTCATCACAGCATCATCACTACATCATCAAATTGTCATCACTGTATCATCACAGCATCATCATAGCATCATCACCTCATAATCACAGTGTCATAACAGCATCATTACAACACCATGACTACGTCATCACAGCATCACGACAGCGTCATTACAGTGTCATCACAGCATCATCACTGCATTATCACAACATCATCACAACATCATCACTGCGTCATCAGAGCGTCATCACTACATAATCACTTCTTACTCAGTGAATCATCACTGCATCATCACATCATCACAGCATCATCTCAGCATAATCACAGTATCATCACAGCGTCATCACTACATCATCAATGCATCATCACTGCATCATCACAGCATCATCACAGCATCATCAGAGCATCATCACAGCATCATCACAACATCATCACAGAGTCATCACAGCATCATCACTGCATAATCACTGCATCATCACAGCATCCTCACAGCATCAATACAGCGTCATCACAACGTCAACAATGCATCATTACAGCATCATCTCAGTATAGTCACAGCATAATCACTGCATCATCACTGCATCATCATATCGTCATCACTGCATCATCACTGCATCATCACAGCACCATCACAGCATCATAGCTGCATAATCACAGCATCATCACATCATCATCGCATAGTCATCACAGCGTCATCACTGCATCATCACAGCATCATCACAGCATCATTACTGCAGAATCACTGCATCATCACAGCATCCTCACAGCAACATCGCAGCATCATCACAGCATCATCGCATAGTCATCACAGCGTCATCACTGCATCATCACTGCATAATCACCGCATAATCACAGCATCATCACAGCATAATCACAGTATCATCACAGCGTCATCACTACATCATCACTGCATCATCACAGAATCATCACTGCGTCATCACAGCATCATCAGAGCATCATCACAGCATCATCACAGCATAATCACAATATCATCACAGCATCATCACTACATCATCACTGCATCATCACAGAATCATCACTGCGTCATCACAGCATCATCAGAGCATCATCACAGCATCATCACATCATCATCTCAGCATCATTACTGCTTACTCACTGCATCATCATAGCATCATCACATCATCATCACAACATCATAGGTTTCATGTCAGCATCATCACTGCATAATCACTGCATCATCACAGCATCCTCACAGCATCAACACAGCGTCATCACAGCGTCATCAATGCATCATTACAGCATCATCTCAGTATAGTCACAGAATTATTACAGCATAATCACTGCATCATCATATCATCACTGCATCATCACTGCATCATCACTGCATCATCACAGCATCATTACTTCAGAATCACTGCATCATCACAGCATCCTCACAGCAACATCGCAGCATCATCACAGCATCATCACACTGTCATGACAGCATCATCACTGCATAATCACTGCATAATCTCCGCATAATCACAGCATCATCACATCATCATCACAATATCATCACAGCGTCATCACTACACATCACTGCATCATCACTACATCATCACAGCATCATCACTTCGTCATCATCAGAGCATCATCACAGCATCATCACTGCATCCTCACTGCATCATGAGTGCATCATCATCACAGCATCATAACTGCATCATCAAAGCATCATCTCGGCATAATCACAATGTCATAAATACATCATCACTCCATCATCACAGCATTATCACATCATCATCACAACGTTTTCAGTGTCATCACAGCATCATAACAACGTCATCAAACTGTCATCACAGCATCATCACCAAATCATCACAGAATCATCACAGAATCATCACAGCATCATTACTGCATCATCACAGCATCTTTGCATCGTCATCAGAGCATCACCACTGCATCATCACATCATCATCTCAGCATCATCACAGCATCATTACTGCTTACTCACTGCATCATCACAGCGTCATGACAGTGTCATCACTGCATCATAACATCATAGCTTCATCATCAGAACATTATCACAGCATCATCACTGCATCATCACATCATCATTATAGCATCTTCACTGTCATCAATACATCATCACAGCATCATCACATCATTATCACAGCATCATCAGTGTCATCTCAGCATCATCACTGCATCATGACTGCATCATAGCAGCATAATCACAGCATCATCACAGAATCATCACAGCATCATCATAAGGTCATCACAGCATCATCACTACGTCATCAGATTGTAATCACAGCATCATCACAGTGTCCTCACTGAATCATCACTGCACCATCACTGCACCATCACAGCATCATCTCAGCATCATCATGGCATCATTACTGCATCATCACTGCTTACTCACTGCATCATCACAGCATCATCTCAGCATCATCACAGAATCATTTCTGCATAATCATTGCATTTTCACAGCGTCATCACAGTATCATCACTGCATCATCACAGTGTCATCACAGCATCATCAAAGCATCACGACAGCATCATCTCACCATCACGACAGCGTCATCAAAGCATCATCACTGCATCATAACAACATCATCTCAGCATCATCACAGAATCATTTCTGCATAATCACTGCATCATCATAGTGTCATCACAGTATATTCACTGCATCATCACATCATCACAGTGTCATCACAGAATCATCACTGAATCATCCAAGCATCATCCAAGCATCATCACAGCACCACCAATGCATCATCACAGTATCATCACTGCATAATCACTGCATCATCACCGCATCATCACATCATCAACACTGCATCATTGCTGCATCATCACATCATTGTCACAGTATCATCAAAATATCATCACAGCATCATCACACCATCATAACAACATCATCACAGCGTCATCACAGTATCGTAAATGCATCATCACAGAATCATCACTGAATCATCATAGCATCTTCATATCATCATCACAATATCATCACAGCATCATCACAGCATCATCACTGCATAATCACTGCATCATCACCACATCATCACAGCATCATCACTGCATAATCACTGCATCATCACAGCATCATCACATCGTCATCAAAACATCATTACAAGTATCAACACAACATAATCACAGTGTCATCACAGCATCATCATTGCATCCTTACTGCATGATCACAGCATCTCCGCATCGTAATCACATCATCATCACTGACTCCTCACTGAATCATCACTGTACCATCACTGCATCATCAGAGCATAATCTGAGCATAATCTCAGCATAATCACAGCATCATCACAGAATCATCACAGCATCATTACTGCATCATCACAGCATCTTTGCATCGTCATCAGAGCATCACCACTGCATCATCACTACATCATCACATCATCATCACAGCATTTTAGCTACATAATCACAGAATCATCATAGCGTAACGACAGCATCATCACAACATCATTACAGCATCATCACAGCGTCATCGTAACATCATGACTGTATCATCACAGCATCATCACAGCATCACCGCAGCGTCATCATTGCATCATCACAGCATCATCACAGCATCATCACGGCATCGTTACAGCATCGTCATATCATCATAACTGCATCATCACAACAACATAACAAAATCATCAAAGCATCGTCACAGCATCATCACCGCGTCATCACAGCGTCATAACTGCATCGTCACTGCATCTAAACTGCATCATCACAAAATCATCACAGCTTCATCACTGCAGCATCACAGCATCATCAAAGCATCATCGCAGCATCATCACATCATCATCACTGCATCATCACAGAATCATTACTGTTTACTCACTGCGGCATCACAGCATTATCACGGTGTCATAACTGCATCATCACTGCACCATTACTGCATCATCACAGTGTCATCTCAGCATCATCACAGCATCATTACTGCCTAATCATTGCATTATCACAACGTCATCACAGTATCATCAGTGCATCATCACAGCATCATTACTGCATCATCACATCATCATCACAGAATCACGATAGTGTCATCACAGCGTCATCACTGCATCATCACAGCGTCATCTCAGCATCATCAGAGACTCATCACAGCGTCATCACTGCATCATCACTGCATCACCACAGTATCATCACAGCATCATCACAAAATTATAAGAGCGTCATCACAGCGTTATTACTGCATCATCACAGCATCAATAGAGCATCATCACAGCGTCATCACAGCGTTATCACAGCGTCATCACAGCATCACGACATCATCATCACAGCTTCACGACAGTGTCATGAGAGCGTCTTCACAGCATCATCACTACATCATCACAGCATCATCACTGCGTCATCAGAGCATCATCACAAAATCATCACAGCGTCATTACTGCATCATCACTGCATCATCACAGCGTCATCACCGCATCATCACTGCATTGTCACAACATCATGGCGTCATAATAACTGCATCATAACAGCATGATCAAAGTATCATCACAGCGTCATCACAGCGTCATAACTTCATAAACACTGCATCATCAAAGAACCATCACAGCATCATCACAGCGTCATAACAGCATCATCAGAGCATCATCACATCGTCATCACATCGTCATCAAAGAATCTTCACAGCATCATCGCTATGTCATCATAGCATCATCATAATATTATCACAGCTTCATCACAGCGTCATAACAACATCATCACTGCATCATCACAGCATCATCATTATTGCATCATGACTGCATCATTACAGCATCATCAGAGCAGAATCAGTGCGTCGTCACAGCATCATTACTGCATCACCACATCATCACTGTGTTATCGCAGCGTCATCACAGAATCATCACAACATCATCACAGAATCATCACAGCATCATTGCAGCATCATCACATCATCATCACAGCGTCATCACAACATCATCGTAGCATCATCATGCATCATCACAGCATCATTACTGCATCATCACAACATCATCACATCATCACTGCGTCATCAGAGCGTCATCACTACATAATCACTTCTTACTCAGTGAATCATCATTGCATCATCACATCATCACAGAATCATCTCAGCATAATCACAGTATCATCACAGCGTCATCACTACATCATCAATGCATCATCACTGCATCATCACAGCATCATCACTGCATCATCACAGCATCATCAGAGCATCATCACAGCATCATCACAACATCATCACAGAGTCATCACAGCATCATCACTGCATAATCACTGCATCATCACAGCATCCTCACAGCATCAATACAGCGTCATCACAACGTCAACAATGCATCATCACAGCATCATCACTGCATAATCACTGCATCATCATATCGTCATCACTGCATCATCACTGCATCATCACAGCACTATCACAGCATCATTACTTCAGAATCACTGCATCATCACAGCATCATAGCTGCATAATCACAGCATCATCACATCATCATCGCATAGTCATCACAGCGTCATCACTGCATCATCACAGCATCATTACTGCAGAATCACTGCATCATCACAGCATCCTCACAGCAACATCGCAGCATCACAGCATCATCGCATCATCATCACAGTGTCATGACAACATCATCACTGCATAATCACCGCATAATCACAGCATCATCACAGCATAATCACAGTATCATCACAGCGTCATCACTACATCATCACTGCATCATCACAGAATCATCACTGCGTCATCACAGCATCATCAGAGCATCATCACAGCATCATCAGAGCATCATCACAGCATCATCACATCATCATCTCAGCATCATTACTGCTTACTCACTGCATCATCATAGCATCATCACATCATCATCACAACATCATCAGTTTCATGTCAGCATCATCACTGCATCATCACAGCATCCTCACAGCATCAACACAGCGTCATCACAGCGTCATCAATGCATCATTACAGCATCATCTCAGTATAGTCACAGAATTATTACAGCATAATCACTGCATCATCATATCATCACTGCATCATCACTGCATCATCACAGCACCATCACAGCATCATTACTTCAGAATCACTGCATCATCACAGCATCCTCACAGCAACATCGCAGCATCATCACAGCATCATCACACTGTCATGACAGCATCATCACTGCATAATCACTGCATAATCTCCGCATAATCACAGCATCATCACATCATCATCACAATATCATCACAGCGTCATCACTACACATCACTGCATCATCACTACATCATCACAGCATCATCACTTCGTCATCATCAGAGCATCATCACAGCATCATCACTGCATCCTCACTGCATCATGAGTGCATCATCATCACAGCATCATAACTGCATCATCAAAGCATCATCTCGGCATAATCACAATGTCATAAATACATCATCACTCCATCATCACAGCATTATCACATCATCATCACAACGTTTTCAGTGTCATCACAGCATCATAACAACGTCATCAAACTGTCATCACAGCATCATCACCAAATCATCACAGAATCATCACAGCATCATTACTGCATCATCACAGCATCTTTGCATCGTCATCAGAGCATCACCACTGCATCATCACATCATCATCTCAGCATCATCACAGCATCATTACTGCTTACTCACTGCATCATCACAGCGTCATGACAGTGTCATCACTGCATCATAACATCATAGCTTCATCATCAGAACATTATCACAGCATCATCACTGCATCATCACATCATCATTATAGCATCTTCACTGTCATCAATACATCATCACAGCATCATCACATCATTATCACAGCATCATCAGTGTCATCTCAGCATCATCACTGCATCATGACTGCATCATAGCAGCATAATCACAGCATCATCACAGAATCATCACAGCATCATCATAAGGTCATCACAGCATCATCACTACGTCATCAAATTGTAATCACAGCATCATCACAGTGTCCTCACTGAATCATCACTGCACCATCACTGCAACATCACAGCATCATCTCAGCATCATCATGGCATCATTACTGCATCATCACTGCTTACTCACTGCATCATCACAGCATCATCTCAGCATCATCACAGAATCATTTCTGCATAATCATTGCATTTTCACAGCGTCATCACAGTATCATCACTGCATCATCACAGTGTCATCACAGCATCATCAAAGCATCACGACAGCGTCATCTCACCATCACGACAGCGTCATCAAAGCATCATCACTGCATCATAACAACATCATCTCAGCATCATCACAGAATCATTTCTGCATAATCACTGCATCATCATAGTGTCATCACAGTATATTCACTGCATCATCACATCATCACAGTGTCATCACAGAATCATCACTCAATCATCCAAGCATCATCCAAGCATCATCACAGCACCACCAATGCATCATCACAGTATCATCACTGCATAATCACTGCATCATCACCGCATCATCACATCATCAACACTGCATCATTGCTGCATCATCACATCATTGTCACAGTATCATCAAAATATCATCACAGCATCATCACACCATCATAACAACATCATCACAGCGTCATCACAGTATCGTAAATGCATCATCACAGAATCATCACTGAATCATCATAGCATCTTCATATCATCATCACAATATCATCACAGCATCATCACAGCATCATCACTGCATAATCACTGCATCATCACCACATCATCACAGCATCATCACTGCATAATCACTGCATCATCACATCGTCATCAAAACATCATTACAAGTATCAACACAACATAATCACAGTGTCATCACAGCATCATCATTGCATCCTTACTGCATGATCACAGCATCTCCGCATCGTAATCACATCATCATCACTGACTCCTCACTGAATCATCACTGTACCATCACTGCATCATCAGAGCATAATCTGAGCATAATCTCAGCATAATCACAGCATCATCACAGAATCATCACAGCATCATTACTGCATCATCACAGCATCTTTGCATCGTCATCAGAGCATCACCACTGCATCATCACTACATCATCACATCATCATCACAGCATTTTAGCTACATAATCACAGAATCATCATAGCGTAACGACAGCATCATCACAACATCATTACAGCATCATCACAGCGTCATCGTAACATCATGACTGTATCATCACAGCATCATCACAGCATCACCGCAGCGTCATCATTGCATCATCACAGCATCATCACAGCATCATCACGGCATCGTTACAGCATCGTCATATCATCATAACTGCATCATCACAACAACATAACAAAATCATCAAAGCATCGTCACAGCATCATCACCGCGTCATCACAGCGTCATAACTGCATCGTCACTGCATCTAAACTGCATCATCACAAAATCATCACAGCTTCATCACTGCAGCATCACAGCATCATCAAAGCATCATCGCAGCATCATCACATCATCATCACTGCATCATCACAGAATCATTACTGTTTACTCACTGCGGCATCACAGCATTATCACGGTGTCATAACTGCATCATCACTGCACCATTACTGCATCATCACAGTGTCATCTCAGCATCATCACAGCATCATTACTGCCTAATCATTGCATTATCACAACGTCATCACAGTATCATCAGTGCATCATCACAGCATCATTACTGCATCATCACATCATCATCACAGAATCACGATAGTGTCATCACAGCGTCATCACTGCATCATCACAGCGTCATCTCAGCATCATCAGAGACTCATCACAGCGTCATCACTGCATCATCACTGCATCACCACAGTATCATCACAGCATCATCACAAAATTATAAGAGCGTCATCACAGCGTTATTACTGCATCATCACAGCATCAATAGAGCATCATCACAGCGTCATCACAGCGTTATCACAGCGTCATCACAGCATCATCACAGCATCACGACATCATCATCACAGCTTCACGACAGTGTCATGAGAGCGTCTTCACAGCATCATCACTACATCATCACAGCATCATCACTGCGTCATCAGAGCATCATCACAAAATCATCACAGCGTCATTACTGCATCATCACTGCATCATCACAGCGTCATCACCGCATCATCACTGCATTGTCACAACATCATGGCGTCATAATAACTGCATCATAACAGCATGATCAAAGCATCATCACAGCGTCATCACAGCGTCATAACTGCATAAACACTGCATCATCAAAGAACCATCACAGCATCATCACAGCGTCATAACAGCATCATCAGAGCATCATCACATCGTCATCACATCGTCATCAAAGAATCTTCACAGCATCATCGCTATGTCATCATAGCATCATCATAATATTATCACAGCTTCATCACAGCGTCATAACAACATCATCACTGCATCATCACAGCATCATCATTATTGCATCATGACTGCATCATTACAGCATCATCAGAGCAGAATCAGTGCGTCGTCACAGCATCATTACTGCATCACCACATCACCACTGTGTTATCGCAGCGTCATCACAGCATCATCACAACATCATCACAGAATCATCACAGCATCATTGCAGCATCATCACATCATCATCACAGCGTCATCACAACATCATCGTAGCATCATCATGCATCATCACAGCATCATTACTGCATCATCACAGCATCATCACTGCATCATCACTGAATAATCACAGCATCATCACTGCATCATCACTGCATCATCACGGCATCGTTACAGCATCGTCATATCATCATAACTGCATCATCACAACAACATAACAAAATCATCAAAGCATCATCACAGCATCATCACCGCGTCATCACAGCGTCATAACTGCATCGTCACTGCATCTAAACTGCATCATCAGAAAATCATCACTGCATCACATCATAATCACAACATCATCAAAGCGTCATCACAGCATCATCACTGCGTTATCACAGCATCATCTCAGCATCATCACAGTATCATTACTGCTTATTCACTGCATCATCACAACATCATCACAGCGTCATTACAGTGTCATAAATGCATCATCACAGTGTCATCAAAGCGTCCTAACTGCATAATCACTGCATCATCGCAGCTTCATCACAGCATCATGACAGCGTCATCACAGCATCAAAAATGCATAATCACTTCATCCTCACATCATCATCATAGCATCATAGCTGCATAATCATAGAGTCATCACAGCATCATCACTACATCATCAAATTGTCATCACTGTATCATCACAGCATCATCATAGCATCATCACTGCATAATCACAGTGTCATAACAGCATCATTACAACACCATGACTACGTCATCACAGCATCACGACAGCGTCATTACAGTGTCATCACAGCATCATCACTGCATTATCACAACATCATCACATCATCACTGCGTCATCAGAGCATCATCACTACATAATCACTTCTTACTCAGTGAATCATCATTGCATCATCACATCATCACAGCATCATCTCAGCATAATCACAGTATCATCACAGCGTCATCACTACATCATCAATGCATCATCACTGCATCATCACAGCATCATCACTGCATCATCACAGCATCATCAGAGCATCATCACAGCATCATCACAACATCATCACAGAGTCATCACAGCATCATCACTGCATAATCACTGCATCATCACAGCATCCTCACAGCATCAATACAGCGTCATCACAACGTCAACAATGCATCATCACAGCATCATCACTGCATAATCACTGCATCATCATATCGTCATCACTGCATCATCACTGCATCATCACAGCACCATCACAGCATCATTACTTCAGAATCACTGCATCATCACAGCATCATAGCTGCATAATCACAGCATCATCACATCATCATCGCATAGTCATCACAGCGTCATCACTGCATCATCACAGCATCATCACAGCATCATTACTGCAGAATCACTGCATCATCACAGCATCCTCACAGCAACATCGCAGCATCACAGCATCATCGCATCATCATCACAGTGTCATGACAGCATCATCACTGCATAATCACCGCATAATCACAGCATCATCACAGCATAATCACAGTATCATCACAGCGTCATCACTACATCATCACTGCATCATCACAGAATCATCACTGCGTCATCACAGCATCATCAGAGCATCATCACAGCATCATCAGAGCATCATCACAGCATCATCACATCATCATCTCAGCATCATTACTGCTTACTCACTGCATCATCATAGCATCATCACATCATCATCACAACATCATCAGTTTCATGTCAGCATCATCACTGCATCATCACAGCATCCTCACAGCATCAACACAGCGTCATCACAGCGTCATCAATGCATCATTACAGCATCATCTCAGTATAGTCACAGAATTATTACAGCATAATCACTGCATCATCATATCATCACTGCATCATCACTGCATCATCACAGCACCATCACAGCATCATTACTTCAGAATCACTGCATCATCACAGCATCCTCACAGCAACATCGCAGCATCATCACAGCATCATCACACTGTCATGACAGCATCATCACTGCATAATCACTGCATAATCTCCGCATAATCACAGCATCATCACATCATCATCACAATATCATCACAGCGTCATCACTACACATCACTGCATCATCACTACATCATCACAGCATCATCACTTCGTCATCATCAGAGCATCATCACAGCATCATCACTGCATCCTCACTGCATCATGAGTGCATCATCATCACAGCATCATAACTGCATCATCAAAGCATCATCTCGGCATAATCACAATGTCATAAATACATCATCACTCCATCATCACAGCATTATCACATCATCATCACAACGTTTTCAGTGTCATCACAGCATCATAACAACGTCATCAAACTGTCATCACAGCATCATCACCAAATCATCACAGAATCATCACAGCATCATTACTGCATCATCACAGCATCTTTGCATCGTCATCAGAGCATCACCACTGCATCATCACATCATCATCTCAGCATCATCACAGCATCATTACTGCTTACTCACTGCATCATCACAGCGTCATGACAGTGTCATCACTGCATCATAACATCATAGCTTCATCATCAGAACATTATCACAGCATCATCACTGCATCATCACATCATCATTATAGCATCTTCACTGTCATCAATACATCATCACAGCATCATCACATCATTATCACAGCATCATCAGTGTCATCTCAGCATCATCACTGCATCATGACTGCATCATAGCAGCATAATCACAGCATCATCACAGAATCATCACAGCATCATCATAAGGTCATCACAGCATCATCACTACGTCATCAGATTGTAATCACAGCATCATCACAGTGTCCTCACTGAATCATCACTGCACCATCACTGCAACATCACAGCATCATCTCAGCATCATCATGGCATCATTACTGCATCATCACTGCTTACTCACTGCATCATCACAGCATCATCTCAGCATCATCACAGAATCATTTCTGCATAATCATTGCATTTTCACAGCGTCATCACAGTATCATCACTGCATCATCACAGTGTCATCACAGCATCATCAAAGCATCACGACAGCGTCATCTCACCATCACGACAGCGTCATCAAAGCATCATCACTGCATCATAACAACATCATCTCAGCATCATCACAGAATCATTTCTGCATAATCACTGCATCATCATAGTGTCATCACAGTATATTCACTGCATCATCACATCATCACAGTGTCATCACAGAATCATCACTGAATCATCCAAGCATCATCCAAGCATCATCACAGCACCACCAATGCATCATCACAGTATCATCACTGCATAATCACTGCATCATCACAGCATCATCACATCGTCATCAAAACATCATTACAAGTATCAACACAACATAATCACAGTGTCATCACAGCATCATCATTGCATCCTTACTGCATGATCACAGCATCTCCGCATCGTAATCACATCATCATCACTGACTCCTCACTGAATCATCACTGTACCATCACTGCATCATCAGAGCATAATCTGAGCATAATCTCAGCATAATCACAGCATCATCACAGAATCATCACAGCATCATTACTGCATCATCACAGCATCTTTCCATCGTCATCAGAGCATCACCACTGCATCATCACTACATCATCACATCATCATCACAGCATTTTAGCTACATAATCACAGAATCATCATAGCGTAACGACAGCATCATCACAACATCATTACAGCATCATCACAGCGTCATCGTAACATCATGACTGTATCATCACAGCATCATCACAGCATCACCGCAGCGTCATCACTGCATCATCACAGCATCATCACAGCATCATCACGGCATCGTTACAGCATCGTCATATCATCATAACTGCATCATCACAACAACATAACAAAACCATCAAAGCATCGTCACAGCATCATCACCGCGTCATCACAGCGTCATAACTGCATCGTCACTGCATCTAAACTGCATCATCACAAAATCATCACAGCTTCATCACTGCAGCATCACAGCATCATCAAAGCATCATCGCAGCATCATCACATCATCATCACTGCATCATCACAGAATCATTACTGTTTACTCACTGCGGCATCACAGCATTATCACGGTGTCATAACTGCATCATCACTGCACCATTACTGCATCATCACAGTGTCATCTCAGCATCATCACAGCATCATTACTGCCAAATCATTGCATTATCACAACGTCATCACAGTATCATCAGTGCATCATCACAGCATCATTACTGCATCATCACATCATCATCACAGAATCACGATAGTGTCATCACAGCGTCATCACTGCATCATCACAGCGTCATCTCAGCATCATCAGAGACTCATCACAGCGTCATCACTGCATCATCACTGCATCACCACAGTATCATCACAGCATCATCACAAAATTATAAGAGCGTCATCACAGCGTTATTACTGCATCATCACAGCATCAATAGAGCATCATCACAGCGTCATCACAGCGTTATCACAGCGTCATCACAGCATCATCACAGCATCACGACATCATCATCACAGCTTCACGACAGTGTCATGAGAGCGTCTTCACAGCATCATCACTACATCATCACAGCATCATCACTGCGTCATCAGAGCATCATCACAAAATCATCACAGCGTCATTACTGCATCATCACTGCATCATCACAGCGTCATCACCGCATCATCACTGCATTGTCACAACATCATGGCGTCATAATAACTGCATCATAACAGCATGATCAAAGCATCATCACAGCGTCATCACAGCGTCATAACTGCATAAACACTGCATCATCAAAGAACCATCACAGCATCATCACAGCGTCATAACAGCATCATCAGAGCATCATCACATCGTCATCACATCGTCATCAAAGAATCTTCACAGCATCATCGCTATGTCATCATAGCATCATCATAATATTATCACAGCTTCATCACAGCGTCATAACAACATCATCACTGCATCATCACAGCATCATCATTATTGCATCATGACTGCATCATTACAGCATCATCAGAGCAGAATCAGTGCGTCGTCACAGCATCATTACTGCATCACCACATCACCACTGTGTTATCACAGCGTCATCACAGCATCATCACAACATCATCACAGAATCATCACAGCATCATTGCAGCATCATCACATCATCATCACAGCGTCATCACAACATCATCGTAGCATCATCATGCATCATCACAGCATCATTACTGCATCATCACAGCATCATCACAGCATCATCAATGCATCATCACTGAATAATCACAGCATCATCACTGCATCATCACGGCATCGTTACAGCATCGTCATATCATCATAACTGCATCATCACAACAACATAACAAAATCATCAAAGCATCATCACAGCATCATCACCGCGTCATCACAGCGTCATAACTGCATCGTCACTGCATCTAAACTGCATCATCAGAAAATCATCACTGCATCACATCATAATCACAACATCATCAAAGCGTCATCACAGCGTCATCAATGCATCATTACAGCATCATCTCAGTATAGTCACAGAATTATTACAGCATAATCACTGCATCATCATATCATCACTGCATCATCACTGCATCATCACTGCATCATCACAGCACCATCACAGCATCATTACTTCAGAATCACTGCATCATCACAGCATCCTCACAGCAACATCGCAGCATCATCATAGCATCATCACACTGTCATGACAGCATCATCACTGCATAATCACTGCATAATCTCCGCATAATCACAGCATCATCACATCATCATCACAATATCATCACAGCGTCATCACTACACATCACTGCATCATCACTACATCATCACAGCATCATCACTTCGTCATCATCAGAGCATCATCACAGCATCATCACTGCATCCTCACTGCATCATGAGTGCATCATCATCACAGCATCATAACTGCATCATCAAAGCATCATCTCGGCATAATCACAATGTCATAAATACATCATCACTCCATCATCACAGCATTATCACATCATCATCACAACGTTTTCAGTGTCATCACAGCATCATAACAACGTCATCAAACTGTCATCACAGCATCATCACCAAATCATCACAGAATCATCACAGAATCATCACAGCATCATTACTGCATCATCACAGCATCTTTGCATCGTCATCAGAGCATCACCACTGCATCATCACATCATCATTATAGCATCTTCACTGTCATCAATACATCATCACAGCATCATCACATCATTATCACAGCATCATCAGTGTCATCTCAGCATCATCACTGCATCATGACTGCATCATAGCAGCATAATCACAGCATCATCACAGAATCATCACAGCATCATCATAAGGTCATCACAGCATCATCACTACGTCATCAGATTGTAATCACAGCATCATCACAGTGTCCTCACTGAATCATCACTGCACCATCACTGCACCATCACAGCATCATCTCAGCATCATCATGGCATCATTACTGCATCATCACTGCTTACTCACTGCATCATCACAGCATCATCTCAGCATCATCACAGAATCATTTCTGCATAATCATTGCATTTTCACAGCGTCATCACAGTATCATCACTGCATCATCACAGTGTCATCACAGCATCATCAAAGCATCACGACAGCGTCATCTCACCATCACGACAGCGTCATCAAAGCATCATCACTGCATCATAACAACATCATCTCAGCATCATCACAGAATCATTTCTGCATAATCACTGCATCATCATAGTGTCATCACAGTATATTCACTGCATCATCACATCATCACAGTGTCATCACAGAATCATCACTCAATCATCCAAGCATCATCCAAGCATCATCACAGCACCACCAATGCATCATCACAGTATCATCACTGCATAATCACTGCATCATCACCGCATCATCACATCATCAACACTGCATCATTGCTGCATCATCACATCATTGTCACAGTATCATCAAAATATCATCACAGCATCATCACACCATCATAACAACATCATCACAGCGTCATCACAGTATCGTAAATGCATCATCACAGAATCATCACTGAATCATCATAGCATCTTCATATCATCATCACAATATCATCACAGCATCATCACTGCATCATCACAGCATCATCACTGCATAATCACTGCATCATCACCACATCATCACATCGTCATCAAAACATCATTACAAGTATCAACACAACATAATCACAGTGTCATCACAGCATCATCATTGCATCCTTACTGCATGATCACAGCATCTCCGCATCGTAATCACATCATCATCACTGACTCCTCACTGAATCATCACTGTACCATCACTGCATCATCAGAGCATAATCTGAGCATAATCTCAGCATAATCACAGCATCATCACAGAATCATCACAGCATCATTACTGCATCATCACAGCATCTTTGCATCGTCATCAGAGCATCACCACTGCATCATCACTACATCATCACATCATCATCACAGCATTTTAGCTACATAATCACAGAATCATCATAGCGTAACGACAGCATCATCACAACATCATTACAGCATCATCACAGCGTCATCGTAACATCATGACTGTATCATCACAGCATCATCACAGCATCACCGCAGCGTCATCACTGCATCATCACAGCATCATCACAGCATCATCACGGCATCGTTACAGCATCGTCATATCATCATAACTGCATCATCACAACAACATAACAAAACCATCAAAGCATCGTCACAGCATCATCACCGCGTCATCACAGCGTCATAACTGCATCGTCACTGCATCTAAACTGCATCATCACAAAATCATCACAGCTTCATCACTGCAGCATCACAGCATCATCAAAGCATCATCGCAGCATCATCACATCATCATCACTGCATCATCACAGAATCATTACTGTTTACTCACTGCGGCATCATAGCATTATCACGGTGTCATAACTGCATCATCACTGCACCATTACTGCATCATCACAGTGTCATCTCAGCATCATCACAGCATCATTACTGCCTAATCATTGCATTATCACAACGTCATCACAGTATCATCAGTGCATCATCACAGCATCATTACTGCATCATCACTGCATCATCACAGAATCACGATAGTGTCATCACAGCGTCATCACTGCATCATCACAGCGTCATCTCAGCATCATCAGAGACTCATCACAGCGTCATCACTGCATCATCACTGCATCACCACAGTATCATCACAGCATCATCACAAAATTATAAGAGCGTCATCACAGCGTTGTTACTGCATCATCACAGCATCAATAGAGCATCATCACAGCGTCATCACAGCGTTATCACAGCGTCATCACAGCATCATCACAGCATCACGACATCATCATCACAGCTTCACGACAGTGTCATGAGAGCGTCTTCACAGCATCATCACTACATCATCACAGCATCATCACTGCGTCATCAGAGCATCATCACAAAATCATCACAGCGTCATTACTGCATCATCACTGCATCATCACAGCGTCATCACCGCATCATCACTGCATTGTCACAACATCATGGCGTCATAATAACTGCATCATAACAGCATGATCAAAGCATCATCACAGCGTCATCACAGCGTCATAACTGCATAAACACTGCATCATCAAAGAACCATCACAGCATCATAACAGCATCATCAGAGCATCATCACATCGTCATCACATCGTCATCAAAGAATCTTCACAGCATCATCGCTATGTCATCATAGCATCATCATAATATTATCACAGCTTCATCACAGCATCATAACAACATCATCACTGCATCATCACAGCATCATCATTATTGCATCATGACTGCATCATTACAGCATCATCAGAGCAGAATCAGTGCGTCGTCACAGCATCATTACTGCATCACCACATCACCACTGTGTTATCGCAGCGTCATCACAGCATCATCACAACATCATCACAGAATCATCACAGCATCATTGCAGCATCATCACATCATCATCACTGCATCATCACTGAATAATCACAGCATCATCACTGCATCATCACGGCATCGTTACAGCATCGTCATATCATCATAACTGCATCATCACAACAACATAACAAAATCATCAAAGCATCATCACAGCATCATCACCGCGTCATCACAGCGTCATAACTGCATCGTCACTGCATCTAAACTGCATCATCACAAAATCATCACTGCATCACATCATAATCACAACATCATCAAAGCGTCATCACAGCATCATCACTGCGTTATCACAGCATCATCTCAGCATCATCACAGTATCATTACTGCTTATTCACTGCATCATCACAACATCATCACAGCGTCATTACAGTGTCATAAATGCATCATCACAGTGTCATCAAAGCGTCCTAACTGCATAATCACTGCATCATCGCAGCTTCATCACAGCATCATGACAGCGTCATCACAGCATCAAAAATGCATAATCACTTCATCCTCACATCATCATCATAGCATCATAGCTGCATAATCATAGAGTCATCACAGCATCATCACTACATCATCAAATTGTCATCACTGTATCATCACAGCATCATCATAGCATCATCACTGCATAATCACAGTGTCATAACAGCATCATTACAACACCATGACTACGTCATCACAGCATCACGACAGCGTCATTACAGTGTCATCACAGCATCATCACTGCATTATCACAACATCATCACAACATCATCACTGCGTCATCAGAGCGTCATCACTACATCATCACTTCTTACTCAGTGAATCATCACTGCATCATCACATCATCACAGCATCATCTCAGCATAATCACAGTATCATCACAGCGTCATCACTACATCATCAATGCATCATCACTGCATCATCACAGCATCATCACTGCATCATCAGAGCATCATCAGAGCATCATCACAGCATCATCACAACATCATCACAGAGTCATCACAGCATCATCACTGCATAATCACTGCATCATCACAGCATCCTCACAGCATCAATACAGCGTCATCACAACGTCAACAATGCATCATTACAGCATCATCTCAGTATAGTCACAGCATAATCACTGCATAATCACTGCATCATCATATCGTCATCACTGCATCATCACTGCATCATCACAGCACCATCACAGCATCATTACTGCAGAATCACTGCATCATCACAGCATCATAGCTGCATAATCACAGCATCATCACATCATCATCGCATAGTCATCACAGCGTCATCACTGCATCATCACAGCATCATCACAGCATCATTACTGCAGAATCACTGCATCATCACAGCATCCTCAAAGCAACATCGCAGCATCATCACAGAATCATCACTGCGTCATCACAGCATCATCAGAGCATCATCACAGCATCATCACAGCATAATCACAGTATCATCACAGCATCATCACTACATCATCACTGCATCATCACAGAATCATCACTGCGTCATCACAGCATCATCAGAGCATCATCACAGCATCATCACATCATCATCTCAGCATCATTACTGCTTACTCACTGCATCATCATAGCATCATCACATCATCATCACAACATCATCAGTTTCATGTCAGCATCATCACTGCATAATCACTGCATCATCACAGCATCCTCACAGCATCAACACAGCGTCATCACAGCGTCATCAATGCATCATTACAGCATCATCTCAGTATAGTCACAGAATTATTACAGCATAATCACTGCATCATCATATCATCACTGCATCATCACTGCATCATCACTGCATCATCACAGCACCATCACAGCATCATTACTTCAGAATCACTGCATCATCACAGCATCCTCACAGCAACATCGCAGCATCATCACAGCATCATCACACTGTCATGACAGCATCATCACTGCATAATCACTGCATAATCTCCGCATAATCACAGCATCATCACATCATCATCACAATATCATCACAGCGTCATCACTACACATCACTGCATCATCACTACATCATCACAGCATCATCACTTCGTCATCATCAGAGCATCATCACAGCATCATCACTGCATCCTCACTGCATCATGAGTGCATCATCATCACAGCATCATAACTGCATCATCAAAGCATCATCTCGGCATAATCACAATGTCATAAATACATCATCACTCCATCATCACAGCATTATCACATCATCATCACAACGTTTTCAGTGTCATCACAGCATCATAACAGCGTCATCAAACTGTCATCACAGCATCATCACCAAATCATCACAGAATCATCACAGCATCATTACTGCATCATCACAGCATCTTTGCATCGTCATCAGAGCATCACCACTGCATCATCACATCATCATCTCAGCATCATCACAGCATCATTACTGCTTACTCACTGCATCATCACAGCGTCATGACAGTGTCATCACTGCATCATAACATCATAGCTTCATCATCAGAACATTATCACAGCATCATCACTGCATCATCACATCATCATTATAGCATCTTCACTGTCATCAATACATCATCACAGCATCATCACATCATTATCACAGCATCATCAGTGTCATCTCAGCATCATCACTGCATCATGACTGCATCATAGCAGCATAATCACAGCATCATCACAGAATCATCACAGCATCATCATAAGGTCATCACAGCATCATCACTACGTCATCAAATTGTAATCACAGCATCATCACAGTGTCCTCACTGAATCATCACTGCACCATCACTGCACCATCACAGCATCATCTCAGCATCATCACAGAATCATTTCTGCATAATCATTGCATTTTCACAGCGTCATCACAGTATCATCACTGCATCATCACAGTGTCATCACAGCATCATCAAAGCATCACGACAGCGTCATCTCACCATCACGACAGCGTCATCAAAGC
This sequence comes from Clangula hyemalis, assembly GCA_963989345.1. The sequence goes on along the minus strand of CAXDIO010000032.1, from coordinate 41,578 downwards.
ATCATCACTGCATCATAACAACATCATCTCAGCATCATCACAGAATCATTTCTGCATAATCACTGCATCATCATAGTGTCATCACAGCATATTCACTGCATCATCACATCATCACAGTGTCATCACAGAATCATCACTGAATCATCCAAGCATCATCCAAGCATCATCACAGCACCACCAATGCATCATCACAGTATCATCACTGCATAATCACTGCATCATCACCGCATCATCACATCATCAACACTGCATCATTGCTGCATCATCACATCATTGTCACAGTATCATCAAAATATCATCACAGCATCATCACACCATCATAACAACATCATCACAGCGTCATCACAGTATCGTAAATGCATCATCACAGAATCATCACTGAATCATCATAGCATCTTCATATCATCATCACAATATCATCACAGCATCATCACTGCATCATCACAGCATCATCACTGCATAATCACTGCATCATCACAGCATCATCACATCGTCATCAAAACATCATTACAAGTATCAACACAACATAATCACAGTGTCATCACAGCATCATCATTGCATCCTTACTGCATGATCACAGCATCTCCGCATCGTAATCACATCATCATCACTGACTCCTCACTGAATCATCACTGTACCATCACTGCATCATCAGAGCATAATCTGAGCATAATCTCAGCATAATCACAGCATCATCACAGAATCATCACAGCATCATTACTGCATCATCACAGCATCTTTCCATCGTCATCAGAGCATCACCACTGCATCATCACTACATCATCACATCATCATCACAGCATTTTAGCTACATAATCACAGAATCATCATAGCGTAACGACAGCATCATCACAACATCATTACAGCATCATCACAGCGTCATCGTAACATCATGACTGTATCATCACAGCATCATCACAGCATCACCGCAGCGTCATCACTGCATCATCACAGCATCATCACAGCATCATCACGGCATCGTTACAGCATCGTCATATCATCATAACTGCATCATCACAACAACATAACAAAACCATCAAAGCATCGTCACAGCATCATCACCGCGTCATCACAGCGTCATAACTGCATCGTCACTGCATCTAAACTGCATCATCACAAAATCATCACAGCTTCATCACTGCAGCATCACAGCATCATCAAAGCATCATCGCAGCATCATCACATCATCATCACTGCATCATCACAGAATCATTACTGTTTACTCACTGCGGCATCACAGCATTATCACGGTGTCATAACTGCATCATCACTGCACCATTACTGCATCATCACAGTGTCATCTCAGCATCATCACAGCATCATTACTGCCTAATCATTGCATTATCACAACGTCATCACAGTATCATCAGTGCATCATCACAGCATCATTACTGCATCATCACTGCATCATCACAGCGTCATCACCGCATCATCACTGCATTGTCACAACATCATGGCGTCATAATAACTGCATCATAACAGCATGATCAAAGCATCATCACAGCGTCATCACAGCGTCATAACTGCATAAACACTGCATCATCAAAGAACCATCACAGCATCATCACATCGTCATCACATCGTCATCAAAGAATCTTCACAGCATCATCGCTATGTCATCATAGCATCATCATAATATTATCACAGCTTCATCACAGCGTCATTACAACATCATCACTGCATCATCACAGCATCATCATTATTGCATCATGACTGCATCATTACAGCATCATCAGAGCAGAATCAGTGCGTCGTCACAGCATCATTACTGCATCACCACATCATCACTGTGTTATCGCAGCGTCATCACAGCATCATCACAACATCATCACAGAATCATCACAGCATCATTGCAGCATCATCACATCATCATCACAGCGTCATCACAACATCATCGTAGCATCATCATGCATCATCACAGCATCATTACTGCATCATCACAGCATCATCACAGCATCATCACTGCATCATCACTGAATAATCACAGCATCATCACTGCATCATCACGGCATCGTTACAGCATCGTCATATCATCATAACTGCATCATCACAACAACATCATCAAAGCATCATCACAGCATCATCACAACATCATCACAGCGTCATTACAGTGTCATAAATGCATCATCACAGTGTCATCAAAGCGTCCTAACTGCATAATCACTGCATCATCGCAGCTTCATCACAGCATCATGACAGCGTCATCACAGCATCAAAAATGCATAATCACTTCATCCTCACATCATCATCATAGCATCATAGCTGCATAATCATAGAGTCATCACAGCATCATCACTACATCATCAAATTGTCATCACTGTATCATCACAGCATCATCATAGCATCATCACTGCATAATCACAGTGTCATAACAGCATCATTACAACACCATGACTACGTCATGACAGCATCACGACAGCGTCATTACAGTGTCATCACAGCATCATCACTGCATTATCACAACATCATCACAACATCATCACTGCGTCATCAGAGCGTCATCACTACATAATCACTTCTTACTCAGTGAATCATCACTGCATCATCACATCATCACAGCATCATCTCAGCATAATCACAGTGTCATCACAGCATCATCACTGCATCATCACAGCATCATCTCAGCATAATCACAGTATCATCACAGCGTCATCACTACATCATCAATGCATCATCACTGCATCATCACAGCATCATCACTGCATCATCACAGCATCATCAGAGCATCATCACAGCATCATCACAACATCATCACAGAGTCATCACAGCATCATCACTGCATAATCACTGCATCATCACCGCATTATCACTGCATCAACACTGCATCATTGCTGCATCATCACATCATTGTCACAGTATCATCAAAATATCATCACAGCATCATCACACCATCATAACAACATCATCACAGCGTCATCACAGTATCGTAAATGCATCATCACAGAATCATCACTGAATCATCATAGCATCTTCATATCATCATCACAATATCATCACTGCATCATCACATCATCACAGCATCATCTCAGCATAATCACAGTATCATCACAGCGTCATCACTACATCATCAATGCATCATCACTGCATCATCACAGCATCATCACAGCATCCTCACAGCATCAATACAGCGTCATCACAACGTCAACAATGCATCATTACAGCATCATCTCAGTATAGTCACAGCATAATCACTGCATAATCACTGCATCATCATATCGTCATCACTGCATCATCACTGCATCATCACAGCACCATCACAGCATCATTACTGCAGAATCACTGCATCATCACAGCATCATAGCTGCATAATCACAGCATCATCACATCATCATCGCATAGTCATCACAGCGTCATCACTGCATCATCACAGCATCATCACAGCATCATTACTGCAGAATCACTGCATCATCACAGCATCCTCACAGCAACATCGCAGCATCATCACAGCATCATCGCATCATCATCACAGTGTCATGACAGCATCATCACTGCATAATCACCGCATAATCAGAGCATCATCACAGCATAATCACAGTATCATCACAGCGTCATCACTACAGCATCACTGCATCATCACAGAATCATCACTGCGTCATCACAGCATCATCAGAGCATCATCACAGCATCATCACAGCATAATCACAGTATCATCACAGCATCATCACTACATCATCACTGCATCATCACAGAATCATCACTGCGTCATCACAGCATAATCAGAGCATCATCACAGCATCATCACATCATCATCTCAGCATCATTACTGCTTACTCACTGCATCATCATAGCATCATCACATCATCATCACAACATCATCAGTTTCATGTCAGCATCATCACTGCATAATCACTGCATCATCACAGCATCCTCACAGCATCAACACAGCGTCATCACAGCGTCATCAATGCATCATTACAGCATCATCTCAGTATAGTCACAGAATTATTACAGCATAATCACTGCATCATCATATCATCACTGCATCATCACTGCATCATCACTGCATCATCACAGCACCATCACAGCATCATTACTTCAGAATCACTGCATCATCACAGCATCCTCACAGCAACATCGCAGCATCATCACAGCATCATCACACTGTCATGACAGCATCATCACTGCATAATCTCCGCATAATCACAGCATCATCACATCATCATCACAATATCATCACAGCGTCATCACTACACATCACTGCATCATCACTACATCATCACAGCATCATCACTTCGTCATCATCAGAGCATCATCACAGCATCATCACTGCATCCTCACTGCATCATGAGTGCATCATCATCACAGCATCATAACTGCATCATCAAAGCATCATCTCGGCATAATCACAATGTCATAAATACATCATCACTCCATCATCACAGCATTATCACATCATCATCACAACGTTTTCAGTGTCATCACAGCATCATAACAACGTCATCAAACTGTCATCACAGCATCATCACCAAATCATCACAGAATCATCACAGCATCATTACTGCATCATCACAGCATCTTTGCATCGTCATCAGAGCATCACCACTGCATCATCACATCATCATCTCAGCATCATCACAGCATCATTACTGCTTACTCACTGCATCATCACAGCGTCATGACAGTGTCATCACTGCATCATAACATCATAGCTTCATCATCAGAACATTATCACAGCATCATCACTGCATCATCACATCATCATTATAGCATCTTCACTGTCATCAATACATCATCACAGCATCATCACATCATTATCACAGCATCATCAGTGTCATCTCAGCATCATCACTGCATCATGACTGCATCATAGCAGCATAATCACAGCATCATCACAGAATCATCACAGCATCATCATAAGGTCATCACAGCATCATCACTACGTCATCAGATTGTAATCACAGCATCATCACAGTGTCCTCACTGAATCATCACTGCACCATCACTGCAACATCACAGCATCATCTCAGCATCATCATGGCATCATTACTGCATCATCACTGCTTACTCACTGCATCATCACAGCATCATCTCAGCATCATCACAGAATCATTTCTGCATAATCATTGCATTTTCACAGCGTCATCACAGTATCATCACTGCATCATCACAGTGTCATCACAGCATCATCAAAGCATCACGACAGCGTCATCTCACCATCACGACAGCGTCATCAAAGCATCATCACTGCATCATAACAACATCATCTCAGCATCATCACAGAATCATTTCTGCATAATCACTGCATCATCATAGTGTCATCACAGCATATTCACTGCATCATCACATCATCACAGTGTCATCACAGAATCATCACTGAATCATCCAAGCATCATCCAAGCATCATCACAGCACCACCAATGCATCATCACAGTATCATCACTGCATAATCACTGCATCATCACCGCATCATCACATCATCAACACTGCATCATTGCTGCATCATCACATCATTGTCACAGTATCATCAAAATATCATCACAGCATCATCACACCATCATAACAACATCATCACAGCGTCATCACAGTATCGTAAATGCATCATCACAGAATCATCACTGAATCATCATAGCATCTTCATATCATCATCACAATATCATCACAGCATCATCACCACATCATCACAGCATCATCACTGCATAATCACTGCATCATCACAGCATCATCACATCGTCATCAAAACATCATTACAAGTATCAACACAACATAATCACAGTGTCATCACAGCATCATCATTGCATCCTTACTGCATGATCACAGCATCTCCGCATCGTAATCACATCATCATCACTGACTCCTCACTGAATCATCACTGTACCATCACTGCATCATCAGAGCATAATCTGAGCATAATCTCAGCATAATCACAGCATCATCACAGAATCATCACAGCATCATTACTGCATCATCACAGCATCTTTGCATCGTCATCAGAGCATCACCACTGCATCATCACTACATCATCACATCATCATCACAGCATTTTAGTTACATAATCACAGAATCATCATAGCGTAACGACAGCATCATCACAGCGTCATCGTAACATCATGACTGTATCATCACAGCATCATCACAGCATCACCGCAGCGTCATCACTGCATCATCACAGCATCATCACGGCATCATCACAGCATCGTCATATCATCATAACTGCATCATCACAACAACATAACAAAATCATCAAAGCATCGTCACAGCATCATCACCGCGTCATCACAGCGTCATAACTGCATCGTCACTGCATCTAAACTGCATCATCACAAAATCATCACAGCTTCATCACTGCAGCATCACAGCATCATCAAAGCATCATCGCAGCATCATCACATCATCATCACTGCATCATCACAGAATCATTACTGTTTACTCACTGCGGCATCACAGCATTATCACGGTGTCATAACTGCATCATCACTGCACCATTACTGCATCATCACAGTGTCATCTCAGCATCATCACAGCATCATTACTGCCTAATCATTGCATTATCACAACGTCATCACAGTATCATCAGTGCATCATCACAGCATCATTACTGCATCATCACATCATCATCACAGAATCACGATAGTGTCATCACAGCGTCATCACTGCATCATCACAGCGTCATCTCAGCATCATCAGAGACTCATCACAGCGTCATCACTGCATCATCACTGCATCACCACAGTATCATCACAGCATCATCACAAAATTATAAGAGCGTCATCACAGCGTTATTACTGCATCATCACAGCATCAATAGAGCATCATCACAGCGTCATCACAGCGTTATCACAGCGTCATCACAGCATCATCACAGCATCACGACATCATCATCACAGCTTCACGACAGTGTCATGAGAGCGTCTTCACAGCATCATCACTACATCATCACAGCATCACCACTGCGTCATCAGAGCATCATCACTGCATCATCACAGCGTCATCACCGCATCATCACTGCATTGTCACAACATCATGGCATCATAATAACTGCATCATAACAGCATGATCAAAGCATCATCACAGCGTCATCACAGCGTCATAACTGCATAAACACTGCATCATCAAAGAACCATCACAGCATCATCACAGCGTCATAACAGCATCATCAGAGCATCATCACATCGTCATCACATCGTCATCAAAGAATCTTCACAGCATCATCGCTATGTCATCATAGCATCATCATAATATTATCACAGCTTCATCACAGCGTCATAACAACATCATCACTGCATCATCACAGCATCATCATTATTGCATCATGACTGCATCATTACAGCATCATCAGAGCAGAATCAGTGCGTCGTCACAGCATCATTACTGCATCACCACATCACCACTGTGTTATCGCAGCGTCATCACAGCATCATCACAACATCATCACAGAATCATCACAGCATCATTGCAGCATCATCACATCATCATCACAGCGTCATCACAACATCATCGTAGCATCATCATGCATCATAGAATCATAGAATCATAGAATATCCTGAGTTGGAAGGGACCCTTAAGGATCATCTAGTCCAACTCTTGACACACCGCACAGGTCTACCCAAGAGTTCAGACCATGTGACTAAGTGCACAGTCCAATCTCTTCTTAAATTCCGACAGGCTCGGTGCAGTGACCACTTCCCTGGGGAGCCTGTTCCAGTGTGCAACCACCCTCTCTGTGAAGAACCCCCTCCTGATGTCTAGCCTAAATTTCCCCTGCCTCAGCTTAACCCCGTTCCCGCGGGTCCTGTCACTGGTGTTAATGGAGAAAAGGTCTCCTGCCTCTCGACACCCCCTTACGAGGAAGTTGTAGACTGTGATGAGGTCTCCCCTCAGCCTCCTCTTCTCCAGGCTGAACAGGCCCAGTGACCTCAGCCGTTCCTCGTACGTCTTCCCCTCTAGGCCTTTCACCATCTTCGTAGCCCTCCTCTGGACACTCTCCAACAGTTTCATGTCCTTTTTATACTGTGGTGCCCAGAACTGCACACAGTACTCGAGGTGAGGCCGCACCAGCGCAGAGTAGAGCGGGACAATCACCTCCCTTGACCTACTAGCGATGCCGTGCTTGATGCACCCCAGGACACGGTTGGCCCTCCTGGCTGCCAGGGCACACTGCTGGCTCATATTCAACTTGCTGTCTACCACGACCCCCAGATCCCTCTCTTCTAGGCTGCTCTCCAGCGTCTCATTGCCCAGTCTGTACGTGTAGCCAGGGTTTCCCCGTCCCAGGTGCAGGACCCGGCACTTGCTCTTATTGAACTTCATGCGGTTGGTGATCGCCCAGCTCTCCAACCTATCCAGGTCCCTCTGCAAGGCCTTTCCACCCTCATTCGAGTCCACAACTCCTCCAAGTTTGGTGTCATCAGCAAACTTGCTCAAAATACCCTCTATTCCTACATCCAGATCGTTTATAAAAATATTGAAAAGTACCGGCCCTAAAATGGAGCCTTGAGGGACCCCACTGGTGACCGCCCGCCAGCCTGACGCAGCCCCATTTACCATAACCCTTTGGGCCCTGCCCGTTAGCCAATTGCTCACCCATCGTATGATGTTTTTATTTAGCTGTATGGTGGACATTTTGTCCAGTAGGATCCTATGGGAAACCGTGTCAAAAGCCTTGCTGAAGTCCAAAAAAATCACATCAGCTGGTTTCCCTTGGTCCACCATACGGGTGATCTTATCATAAAAGGAAATCAGGTTAGTTAGGCAGGACCTACCCTTCACAAACCCATGCTGGCTGGGACCAATGACTGCTTTGTCCCCCAGGTGCGCCTCAATAAGTTCAAGAACCATCTTCTCCATGATTTTACCCGGCACTGACGTGAGACTGACAGGCCTGTAATTGCTAGGGTCTTCTTTCTGACCCTTCTTGAAAATCGGCACAACATTTGCCAGCTTCCAGTCTACCGGGACCTCTCCAAATTCCCAGGATCGTTGAAAAATAATTGAGAGAGGTTCCGCGATGACGTCCGCCAGCTCTTTCAGCACCCGGGGATGAATCCCATCCGGACCCATGGACTTGTAGGGATCCAGGTGGAGTAGCAAATCCCGCACACGTTCAGGGTCGGTTGGGAGTTTGTCATCCCCACCGTCCCGGTCCTCCAGCTCAGGGCACCCTGGGTCCCAAAGCCCATCATCGGCATTGAAGACAGAGGCAAAGAAGGCGTTAAGCGTCTCTGCTTTGCCTATGTCATTGTCTGTGAGGAGACCTTCCCTATCAAGGAGCGGCCCTATGTATTCTTTAGTTCTCCTTTTTCCATTCACATATCTAAAAAAACCCTTTTTATTTTCTCTCACAGACACAGCCAGCTTCAACTCTAGGTGTGCTTTGGCCACACGAATTTTCTCCCTACAAACACGAACAGCATCCCTGTATTCTTTCCATGACACCTGGCCCTCCTTCCAGTAGCGAAACACTCTCTGTTTCCGCCTAATCTCCATTAGAATGTTCCTGGTCAGCCACGCTGGCCTCCTGCCCCGCCTGCCTGACTTGCGATATTTAGGAATTGCCTGATCTTGTGCTTCTAGGAGGCAACGCTTAAAGAATGACCAGCACTGGTGGACATCGAGGCCTTCAAGAGCAGTTTCCCAGGGGACCTTGCTGACTAGTTCCCTGAGCAGCCTGAAGTCCGCTTTCCCCATATCTAGGGATGAGGTTTTAGTGGCACTTTTCCTTCTGTCACCGTAAATTTTGAACTCAACCACTTCATGGTCGCTATGACCAAGGCGGCCACCAATCACCACATCTCCCACCAGACCCTCTCTGTTTACTAGCAACAGGTCTAGGAGGGCACCTTTCCTAGTTGGTTCCGTTAGCACCTGCACCAAGAAGTTATCATCTAGGTGCTTCATGAACCTCCTGGACTTGCTCGTGTCAGCCGTGTGGCACTCCCAGTTAACGTCTGGCAAGTTGAAGTCCCCTATAAGGACAAGAGGAGTTAATCTCGAGGCCTCTCTTAGTTCTGTAAAGAATAATTTATCGGCGCTATCGTCCTGGCCAGGCGGTCTGTAACAGACTCCCACAACAACATCCCCTTTATTCGTTCGTCCCTTGATCCTTACCCAGAGGCTCTCAACATTGCCATCGCCGACCTGAAGTTCCACACAGTCCAGCCCCTGCTTCACATACATCGCCACCCCACCGCCTCGCCTACCCTGCCTGTCCCTCCTGAAGAGCCTGTAACCATCTATCGCAACACCCCAGTCACAGGACTCATCCCACCAGGTTTCGCTTATGCCGATGATGTCGTAGTTGCGGGACTGGGCCAGGACTTCTAGCTCATCCATTTTATTCCTCATACTGCGTGCGTTCGTGTAGAAGCACTTCAGGTGCGTCTCCTTACACTCAGCACCTTGTGGATCTGACCGAAGGACCTCACTGGCACACAGCCCCTCTGATTCTAGCGTACCATCCCTTAGGTCTTCACCGGCGTGCCTGGTTTTAGCCCCTTCCCCCTTCGACTCTAGTTTAAAGCCCTATCTATCAGCCCTGCCAACTCCTGACCAAAGATCCTTATCCCTCTCCGAGAGAGGCGCATCCCATCCGGTGCCATCAGGCCCGGTGTAGCATAGACCTTCCCGTGATCAAAGAACCCAAAGTTCTGCCGGTCACACCAGTCTCGAAGCCACGAGTTTATGTGACCAGCACGCCTTTCAGCTTCGATCCCCCCTATCGGAAGGACAGAGGCAAACACAACCTGCGCCCCTGATCCTCTAAGTAGTCGCCCCAAATCCCTAAAGTCTCTTTTGATAGCCTTCAGGCTTCTCTCTTCAATGTTGTCACTGCCCGCCTGGACTATCAAAAGAGGATAATAATCAGAGGGGCGTACCAGGTTGGGAAGCTTCCTGGCAACGTCCCTGACCCTGGCCCCAGGGAGGCAGCAGACTTCCCTACGGGTAGGGTCCGGCCGACAAATAGGGCCCTCTGTTCCCCTAAGAGTAGAGTCTCCAACAACAATAACCCTCCTGTCTTTCTTGATGGAGGCCGTCCTGAGGCGTGGAGTCGACCTCCTCGCCCTAGGCATCCTCCTGGGAACACTTGCTACCTCTTCCTCAGCTACTGGTCTGTCAAGCTCCAGGGCCTCAAACCTGTTGCTTAGGGGCACCTGGGAAGGTGGGGCCGGAAGGGGAGGGCATCGCCTGCGATGTCGAGCAGGGACCTGTTTCCACTCCTCCTCAGCTTCCAGATCCCCTCCCTCTGCCTGACAGCAACAGGGCAGGGGGTCCACCCCCATTTGGGGTGTCTCACCCCGGTACCTCTCCTTGAGGCCCTGCAGGGAGTTACTCCACAAGTCTATCTCCCGCTCACACTCCCTGATATCCCTCAGCCTCCCGACCTCCTCCTTGAGCTCCGCCACCATGCGGATCAGGTCATCCACCTGCTCGCACCTCACGCATGCAGTGTCTCTGCCTCCCGCCGATGGCAGGAACAGGCTCAGACATTCCCTGCATCCGGTGACCTGAACTGCTGCATTTTTTAACGGGTAGTCGGTCTGGGTGTGTACCGACTTCCTGGAGAGCGCACCGTGCCTGGTGGAGACCATTATCACCTAGCTAACGGCTGTCGTTAAGAGGTGTTCGTGTGGGTAGGGGGGAGCGCTCTGCCCTTCCTCCTTGCCCTGCCTGCGCGAACTGCCGCGCTAACTGCCGCGCCACGCCCTGTTTGCCCGTCCTGTTCGCCGCGCTCCTGGTCGCTCGCGCTCCCTTAGGGCAGCTTTTGAACGGCTGGGGAGGGGGCGCTGCTGGCTCCGCCTTCGCCTCGTCAGCCTCCCTCACGAGGGCTGCCGGGTCCTGGCGGCTCCCTCAAGTAGGCTCGATGCCGGAAAATTTAGCCCTGCCTGGCCCGATCCCCCGCTCCGCTGCAGAACGCGTCTGCCCCGGAGCCGATCGCCTCGGCAAATCATCACAGCATCATTACTGCATCATCACAGCATCATCACAGCATCATCACTGCATCATCACTGAATAATCACAGCATCATCACTGCATCATCACGGCATCGTTACAGCATCGTCATATCATCATAACTGCATCATCACAACAACATAACAAAATCATCAAAGCATCATCACAGCATCATCACCGCGTCATCACAGCGTCATAACTGCATCGTCACTGCATCTAAACTGCATCATCACAAAATCATCACTGCATCACATCATAATCACAACATCATCAAAGCGTCATCACAGCATCATCACTGCGTTATCACAGCATCATCTCAGCATCATCACAGTATCATTACTGCTTATTCACTGCATCATCACAACATCATCACAGCGTCATTACAGTGTCATAAATGCATCATCACAGTGTCATCAAAGCGTCCTAACTGCATAATCACTGCATCATCGCAGCGTCATCACAGCATCATGACAGCGTCATCACAGCATCAAAAATGCATAATCACTTCATCCTCACATCATCATCATAGCATCATAGCTGCATAATCATAGAGTCATCACAGCATCATCACTACATCATCAAATTGTCATCACTGTATCATCACAGCATCATCATAGCATCATCACTGCATAATCACAGTGTCATAACAGCATCATTACAACACCATGACTACGTCATCACAGCATCACGACAGCGTCATTACAGTGTCATCACAGCATCATCACTGCATTATCACAACATCATCACAACATCATCACTGCGTCATCAGAGCGTCATCACTACATAATCACTTCTTACTCAGTGAATCATCACTGCATCATCACATCATCACAGCATCATCTCAGCATAATCACAGTATCATCACAGCGTCATCACTACATCATCAATGCATCATCACTGCATCATCACAGCATCATCACTGCATCATCACAGCATCATCAGAGCATCATCACAGCATCATCACAACATCATCACAGAGTCATCACAGCATCATCACTGCATAATCACTGCATCATCACAGCATCCTCACAGCATCAATACAGCGTCATCACAACGTCAACAATGAATCATTACAGCATCATCTCAGTATAGTCACAGCATAATCACTGCATCATCACAGCGTCATCACTGCATCATCACAGCATCATCACAGCATCATTACTGCAGAATCACTGCATCATCACAGCATCCTCACAGCAACATCGCAGCATCATCACAGCATCATCGCATCATCATCACAGTGTCATGACAGCATCATCACTGCATAATCACCGCATAATCAGAGCATCATCACAGCATAATCACAGTATCATCACAGCGTCATCACTACTGCATCACTGCATCATCACAGAATCATCACTGCGTCATCACAGCATCATCAGAGCATCATCACAGCATCATCACAGCATAATCACAGTATCATCACAGCATCATCACTACATCATCACTGCATCATCACAGAATCATCACTGCGTCATCACAGCATCATCAGAGCATCATCACAGCATCATCACATCATCATCTCAGCATCATTACTGCTTACTCACTGCATCATCATAGCATCATCACATCATCATCACAACATCATCAGTTTCATGTCAGCATCATCACTGCATAATCACTGCATCATCACAGCATCCTCACAGCATCAACACAGCGTCATCACAGCGTCATCAATGCATCATTACAGCATCATCTCAGTATAGTCACAGAATTATTACAGCATAATCACTGCATCATCATATCATCACTGCATCATCACTGCATCATCACTGCATCATCACAGCACCATCACAGCATCATTACTTCAGAATCACTGCATCATCACAGCATCCTCACAGCAACATCGCAGCATCATCACAGCATCATCACACTGTCATGACAGCATCATCACTGCATCATCACTGCATAATCTCCGCATAATCACAGCATCATCACATCATCATCACAATATCATCACAGCGTCATCACTACACATCACTGCATCATCACTACATCATCACAGCATCATCACTTCGTCATCATCAGAGCATCATCACAGCATCATCACTGCATCCTCACTGCATCATGAGTGCATCATCATCACAGCATCATAACTGCATCATCAAAGCATCATCTCGGCATAATCACAATGTCATAAATACATCATCACTCCATCATCACAGCATTATCACATCATCATCACAACGTTTTCAGTGTCATCACAGCATCATAACAACGTCATCAAACTGTCATCACAGCATCATCACCAAATCATCACAGAATCATCACAGCATCATTACTGCATCATCACAGCATCTTTGCATCGTCATCAGAGCATCACCACTGCATCATCACATCATCATCTCAGCATCATCACAGCATCATTACTGCTTACTCACTGCATCATCACAGCGTCATGACAGTGTCATCACTGCATCATAACATCATAGCTTCATCATCAGAACATTATCACAGCATCATCACTGCATCATCACATCATCATTATAGCATCTTCACTGTCATCAATACATCATCACAGCATCATCACATCATTATCACAGCATCATCAGTGTCATCTCAGCATCATCACTGCATCATGACTGCATCATAGCAGCATAATCACAGCATCATCACAGAATCATCACAGCATCATCATAAGGTCATCACAGCATCATCACTACGTCATCAGATTGTAATCACAGCATCATCACAGTGTCCTCACTGAATCATCACTGCACCATCACTGCACCATCACAGCATCATCTCAGCATCATCATGGCATCATTACTGCATCATCACTGCTTACTCACTGCATCATCACAGCATCATCTCAGCATCATCACAGAATCATTTCTGCATAATCATTGCATTTTCACAGCGTCATCACAGTATCATCACTGCATCATCACAGTGTCATCACAGCATCATCAAAGCATCACGACAGCGTCATCTCACCATCACGACAGCGTCATCAAAGCATCATCACTGCATCATCACAGCATCATCTCAGCATCATCACAGAATCATTTCTGCATAATCACTGCATCATCATAGTGTCATCACAGTATATTCACTGCATCATCACATCATCACAGTGTCATCACAGAATCATCACTGAATCATCCAAGCATCATCCAAGCATCATCACAGCACCACCAATGCATCATCACAGTATCATCACTGCATAATCACTGCATCATCACCGCATCATCACATCATCAACACTGCATCATTGCTGCATCATCACATCATTGTCACAGTATCATCAAAATATCATCACAGCATCATCACACCATCATAACAACATCATCACAGCGTCATCACAGTATCGTAAATGCATCATCACAGAATCATCACTGAATCATCATAGCATCTTCATATCATCATCACAATATCATCACAGCATCATCACTGCATCATCACAGCATCATCACTGCATAATCACTGCATCATCACCACATCATCACAGCATCATCACTGCATAACCACTGCATCATCACAGCATCATCACATCGTCATCAAAACATCATTACAAGTATCAACACAACATAATCACAGTGTCATCACAGCATCATCATTGCATCCTTACTGCATGATCACAGCATCTCCGCATCGTAATCACATCATCATCACTGACTCCTCACTGAATCATCACTGTACCATCACTGCATCATCAGAGCATAATCTGAGCATAATCTCAGCATAATCACAGCATCATCACAGAATCATCACAGCATCATTACTGCATCATCACAGCATCTTTGCATCGTCATCAGAGCATCACCACTGCATCATCACTACATCATCACATCATCATCACAGCATTTTAGCTACATAATCACAGAATCATCATAGCGTAACGACAGCATCATCACAACATCATTACAGCATCATCACAGCGTCATCGTAACATCATGACTGTATCATCACAGCATCATCACAGCATCACCGCAGCGTCATCACTGCATCATCACAGCATCATCACGGCATCATCACAGCATCGTCATATCATCATAACTGCATCATCACAACAACATAACAAAACCATCAAAGCATCGTCACAGCATCATCACCGCGTCATCACAGCGTCATAACTGCATCGTCACTGCATCTAAACTGCATCATCACAAAATCATCACAGCTTCATCACTGCAGCATCACAGCATCATCAAAGCATCATCGCAGCATCATCACATCATCATCACTGCATCATCACAGAATCATTACTGTTTACTCACTGCGGCATCACAGCATTATCACGGTGTCATAACTGCATCATCACTGCACCATTACTGCATCATCACAGTGTCATCTCAGCATCATCACAGCATCATTACTGCCTAATCATTGCATTATCACAACGTCATCACAGTATCATCAGTGCATCATCACAGCATCATTACTGCATCATCACATCATCATCACAGAATCACGATAGTGTCATCACAGCGTCATCACTGCATCATCACAGCGTCATCTCAGCATCATCAGAGACTCATCACAGCGTCATCACTGCATCATCACTGCATCACCACAGTATCATCACAGCATCATCACAAAATTATAAGAGCGTCATCACAGCGTTATTACTGCATCATCACAGCATCAATAGAGCATCATCACAGCGTCATCACAGCGTTATCACAGCGTCATCACAGCATCACGACATCATCATCACAGCTTCACGACAGTGTCATGAGAGCGTCTTCACAGCATCATCACTACATCATCACAGCATCATCACTGCGTCATCAGAGCATCATCACAAAATCATCACAGCGTCATTACTGCATCATCACTGCATCATCACAGCGTCATCACCGCATCATCACTGCATTGTCACAACATCATGGCGTCATAATAACTGCATCATAACAGCATGATCAAAGCATCATCACAGCGTCATCACAGCGTCATAACTGCATAAACACTGCATCATCAAAGAACCATCACAGCATCATCACAGCGTCATAACAGCATCATCAGAGCATCATCACATCGTCATCACATCGTCATCAAAGAATCTTCACAGCATCATCGCTATGTCATCATAGCATCATCATAATATTATCACAGCTTCATCACAGCGTCATAACAACATCATCACTGCATCATCACAGCATCATCATTATTGCATCATGACTGCATCATTACAGCATCATCAGAGCAGAATCAGTGCGTCGTCACAGCATCATTACTGCATCACCACATCACCACTGTGTTATCGCAGCGTCATCACAGCATCATCACAACATCATCACAGAATCATCACAGCATCATTGCAGCATCATCACATCATCATCACAGCGTCATCACAACATCATCGTAGCATCATCATGCATCATCACAGCATCATTACTGCATCATCACAGCATCATCACAGCATCATCACTGCATCATCACTGAATAATCACAGCATCATCACTGCATCATCACGGCATCGTTACAGCATCGTCATATCATCATAACTGCATCATCACAACAACATAACAAAATCATCAAAGCATCATCACAGCATCATCACCGCGTCATCACAGCGTCATAACTGCATCGTCACTGCATCTAAACTGCATCATCACAAAATCATCACTGCATCACATCATAATCACAACATCATCAAAGCGTCATCACAGCATCATCACTGCGTTATCACAGCATCATCTCAGCATCATCACAGTATCATTACTGCTTATTCACTGCATCATCACAACATCATCACAGCGTCATTACAGTGTCATAAATGCATCATCACAGTGTCATCAAAGCGTCCTAACTGCATAATCACTGCATCATCGCAGCTTCATCACAGCATCATGACAGCGTCATCACAGCATCAAAAATGCATAATCACTTCATCCTCACATCATCATCATAGCATCATAGCTGCATAATCATAGAGTCATCACAGCATCATCACTACATCATCAAATTGTCATCACTGTATCATCACAGCATCATCATAGCATCATCACTGCATAATCACAGTGTCATAACAGCATCATTACAACACCATGACTACGTCATCACAGCATCACGACAGCGTCATTACAGTGTCATCACAGCATCATCACTGCATTATCACAACATCATCACAACATCATCATTGCGTCATCAGAGCGTCATCACTACATAATCACTTCTTACTCAGTGAATCATCACTGCATCATCACATCATCACTGCATCATCTCAGCATAATCACAGTATCATCACAGCGTCATCACTACATCATCACTGCATCATCACTGCATCATCACAGCATCATCACTGCATCATCACAGCATCATCAGAGCATCATCAGAGCATCATCACAGCATCATCACAACATCATCACAGAGTCATCACAGCATCATCACTGCATAATCACTGCATCATCACAGCATCCTCACAGCATCAATACAGCGTCATCACAACGTCAACAATGCATCATTACAGCATCATCTCAGTATAGTCACAGCATAATCACTGCATCATCACTGCATCATCATATCGTCATCACTGCATCATCACTGCATCATCACAGCACCATCACAGCATCATTACTGCAGAATCACTGCATCATCACAGCATCATAGCTGCATAATCACAGCATCATCACATCATCATCGCATAGTCATCACAGCGTCATCACTGCATCATCACAGCATCATCACAGCATCATTACTGCAGAATCACTGCATCATCACAGCATCCTCACAGCAACATCGCAGCATCATCACAGCATCATCGCATCATCATCACAACATCATCACAGTGTCATGACAGCATCATCACTGCATAATCACCGCATAATCACAGCATCATCACAGCATAATCACAGTATCATCACAGCGTCATCACTACATCATCACTGCATCATCACAGAATCATCACTGCGTCATCACAGCATCATCAGAGCATCATCACAGCATCATCAGAGCATCATCACAGCATCATCACATCATCATCTCAGCATCATTACTGCTTACTCACTGCATCATCATAGCATCATCACATCATCATCACAACATCATCAGTTTCATGTCAGCATCATCACTGCATAATCACTGCATCATCACAGCATCCTCACAGCATCAACACAGCGTCATCACAGCGTCATCAATGCATCATTACAGCATCATCTCAGTATAGTCACAGAATTATTACAGCATAATCACTGCATCATCATATCATCACTGCATCATCACTGCATCATCACTGCATCATCACAGCACCATCACAGCATCATTACTTCAGAATCACTGCATCATCACAGCATCCTCACAGCAACATCGCAGCATCATCACAGCATCATCACACTGTCATGACAGCATCATCACTGCATAATCACTGCATAATCTCCGCATAATCACAGCATCATCACATCATCATCACAATATCATCACAGCGTCATCACTACACATCACTGCATCATCACTACATCATCACAGCATCATCACTTCATCATCATCAGAGCATCATCACAGCATCATCACTGCATCCTCACTGCATCATGAGTGCATCATCATCACAGCATCATAACTGCATCATCAAAGCATCATCTCGGCATAATCACAATGTCATAAATACATCATCACTCCATCATCACAGCATTATCACATCATCATCACAACGTTTTCAGTGTCATCACAGCATCATAACAACGTCATCAAACTGTCATCACAGCATCATCACCAAATCATCACAGAATCATCACAGCATCATTACTGCATCATCACAGCATCTTTGCATCGTCATCAGAGCATCACCACTGCATCATCACATCATCATCTCAGCATCATCACAGCATCATTACTGCTTACTCACTGCATCATCACAGCGTCATGACAGTGTCATCACTGCATCATAACATCATAGCTTCATCATCAGAACATTATCACAGCATCATCACTGCATCATCACATCATCATTATAGCATCTTCACTGTCATCAATACATCATCACAGCATCATCACATCATTATCACAGCATCATCAGTGTCATCTCAGCATCATCACTGCATCATGACTGCATCATAGCAGCATAATCACAGCATCATCACAGAATCATCACAGCATCATCATAAGGTCATCACAGCATCATCACTACGTCATCAGATTGTAATCACAGCATCATCACAGTGTCCTCACTGAATCATCACTGCACCATCACTGCAACATCACAGCATCATCTCAGCATCATCATGGCATCATTACTGCATCATCACTGCTTACTCACTGCATCATCACAGCATCATCTCAGCATCATCACAGAATCATTTCTGCATAATCATTGCATTTTCACAGCGTCATCACAGTATCATCACTGCATCATCACAGTGTCATCACAGCATCATCAAAGCATCACGACAGCGTCATCTCACCATCACGACAGCGTCATCAAAGCATCATCACTGCATCATCACAGCATCATCTCAGCATCATCACAGAATCATTTCTGCATAATCACTGCATCATCATAGTGTCATCACAGTATATTCACTGCATCATCACATCATCACAGTGTCATCACAGAATCATCACTGAATCATCCAAGCATCATCCAAGCATCATCACAGCACCACCAATGCATCATCACAGTATCATCACTGCATAATCACTGCATCATCACCGCATCATCACATCATCAACACTGCATCATTGCTGCATCATCACATCATTGTCACAGTATCATCAAAATATCATCACAGCATCATCACACCATCATAACAACATCATCACAGCGTCATCACAGTATCGTAAATGCATCATCACAGAATCATCACTGAATCATCATAGCATCTTCATATCATCATCACAATATCATCACAGCATCATCACTGCATCATCACAGCATCATCACTGCATAATCACTGCATCATCACCACATCATCACTGCATAATCACTGCATCATCACAGCATCATCACATCGTCATCAAAACATCATTACAAGTATCAACACAACATAATCACAGTGTCATCACAGCATCATCATTGCATCCTTACTGCATGATCACAGCATCTCCGCATCGTAATCACATCATCATCACTGACTCCTCACTGAATCATCACTGTACCATCACTGCATCATCAGAGCATAATCTGAGCATAATCTCAGCATAATCACAGCATCATCACAGAATCATCACAGCATCATTACTGCATCATCACAGCATCTTTGCATCGTCATCAGAGCATCACCACTGCATCATCACTACATCATCACATCATCATCACAGCATTTTAGCTACATAATCACAGAATCATCATAGCGTAACGACAGCATCATCACAACATCATTACAGCATCATCACAGCGTCATCGTAACATCATGACTGTATCATCACAGCATCATCACAGCATCACCGCAGCGTCATCACTGCATCATCACAGCATCATCACGGCATCATCACGGCATCGTCATATCATCATAACTGCATCATCACAACAACATAACAAAATCATCAAAGCATCGTCACAGCATCATCACCGCGTCATCACAGCGTCATAACTGCATCGTCACTGCATCTAAACTGCATCATCACAAAATCATCACAGCTTCATCACTGCAGCATCACAGCATCATCAAAGCATCATCGCAGCATCATCACATCATCATCACTGCATCATCACAGAATCATTACTGTTTACTCACTGCGGCATCACAGCATTATCACGGTGTCATAACTGCATCATCACTGCACCATTACTGCATCATCACAGTGTCATCTCAGCATCATCACAGCATCATTACTGCCTAATCATTGCATTATCACAACGTCATCACAGTATCATCAGTGCATCATCACAGCATCATTACTGCATCATCACATCATCATCACAGAATCACGATAGTGTCATCACAGCGTCATCACTACATCATCACAGCGTCATCTCAGCATCATCAGAGACTCATCACAGCGTCATCACTGCATCATCACTACATCATCACATCATCATCACAGCATCATCACAAAATTATAAGAGCGTCATCACAGCGTTATTACTGCATCATCACAGCATCAATAGAGCATCATCACAGCGTCATCACAGCATCATCACAGCATCACGACATCATCATCACAGCTTCACGACAGTGTCATGAGAGCGTCTTCACAGCATCATCACTACATCATCACAGCATCATCACTGCGTCATCAGAGCATCATCACAAAATCATCACAGCGTCATTACTGCATCATCACTGTATCATCACAGCGTCATCACCGCATCATCACTGCATTGTCACAACATCATGGCGTCATAATAACTGCATCATAACAGCATGATCAAAGCATCATCACAGCGTCATCACAGCGTCATAACTGCATAAACACTGCATCATCAAAGAACCATCACAGCATCATCACAGCGTCATAACAGCATCATCAGAGCATCATCACATCGTCATCACATCGTCATCAAAGAATCTTCACAGCATCATCGCTATGTCATCATAGCATCATCATAATATTATCACAGCTTCATCACAGCGTCATAACAACATCATCACAGCATCATCACAGCATCATCATTATTGCATCATGACTGCATCATTACAGCATCATCAGAGCAGAATCAGTGCGTCGTCACAGCATCATTACTGCATCACCACATCACCACTGTGTTATCGCAGCGTCATCACAGCATCATCACAACATCATCACAGAATCATCACAGCATCATTGCAGCATCATCACATCATCATCACAGCGTCATCACAACATCATCGTAGCATCATCATGCATCATCACAGCATCATTACTGCATCATCACAGCATCATCACAGCATCATCACTGCATCATCACTGAATAATCACAGCATCATCACTGCATCATCACGGCATCGTTACAGCATCGTCATATCATCATAACTGCATCATCACAACAACATAACAAAATCATCAAAGCATCATCACAGCATCATCACCGCGTCATCACAGCGTCATAACTGCATCTAAACTGCATCATCAAAAAATCATCACTGCATCACATCATAATCACAACATCATCAAAGCGTCATCACAGCATCATCACTGCGTTATCACAGCATCATCTCAGCATCATCGCAGTATCATTACTGCTTATTCACTGCATCATCACAACATCATCACAGCGTCATTACAGTGTCATAAATGCATCATCGCAGTGTCATCAAAGCGTCCTATCTGCATAATCACTGCATCATCGCAGCTTCATCACAGCATCATGACAGCGTCATCACAGCATCAAAAATGCATAATCACTTCATCCTCACATCATCATCATAGCATCATAGCTGCATAATCATAGAGTCATCACAGCATCATCACTACATCATCAAATTGTCATCACTGTATCATCACAGCATCATCATAGCATCATCACTGCATAATCACAGTGTCATAACAGCATCATTACAACACCATGACTACGTCATCACAGCATCACGACAGCGTCATTACAGTGTCATCACAGCATCATCACTGCATTATCACAACATCATCACTGCGTCATCAGAGCGTCATCACTACATAATCACTTCTTACTCAGTGAATCATCACTGCATCATCACATCATCACAGCATCATCTCAGCATAATCACAGTATCATCACAGCTTCATCACTACATCATCAATGCATCATCACTGCATCATCACAGCATCATCACAGCATCCTCACAGCATCAATACAGCGTCATCACAACGTCAACAATGCATCATTACAGCATCATCTCAGTATAGTCACAGCATAATCACTGCATAATCACTGCATCATCATATCGTCATCACTGCATCATCACTGCATCATCACAGCACCATCACAGCATCATTACTGCAGAATCACTGCATCATCACAGCATCATAGCTGCATAATCACAGCATCATCACATCATCATCGCATAGTCATCACAGCGTCATCACTGCATCATCAAAGCATCATCACAGCATCATTACTGCAGAATCACTGCATCATCACAGCATCCTCACAGCAACATCGCAGCATCATCACAGCATCATCGCATCATCATCACAGTGTCATGACAGCATCATCACTGCATAATCACCGCATAATCACAGCATCATCACAGCATAATCACAGTATCATCACAGCGTCATCACTACATCATCACTGCATCATCACAGAATCATCACTGCGTCATCACAGCATCATCAGAGCATCATCACAGCATCATCACAGCATAATCACAGTATCATCACAGCATCATCACTACATCATCACTGCATCATCACAGAATCATCACTGCGTCATCACAGCATCATCAGAGCATCATCACAGCATCATCACATCATCATCTCAGCATCATTACTGCTTACTCACTGCATCATCATAGCATCATCACATCATCATCACAACATCATCAGTTTCATGTCAGCATCATCACTGCATAATCACTGCATCATCACAGCATCCTCACAGCATCAACACAGCGTCATCACAGCGTCATCAATGCATCATTACAGCATCATCTCAGTATAGTCACAGAATTATTACAGCATAATCACTGCATCATCATATCATCACTGCATCATCACTGCATCATCACTGCATCATCACAGCACCATCACAGCATCATTACTTCAGAATCACTGCATCATCACAGCATCCTCACAGCAACATCGCAGCATCATCACAGCATCATCACACTGTCATGACAGCATCATCACTGCATAATCACTGCATAATCTCCGCATAATCACAGCATCATCACATCATCATCACAATATCATCACAGCGTCATCACTACACATCACTGCATCATCACTACATCATCACAGCATCATCACTTCGTCATCATCAGAGCATCATCACAGCATCATCACTGCATCCTCACTGCATCATGAGTGCTTCATCATCACAGCATCATAACTGCATCATCAAAGCATCATCTCGGCATAATCACAATGTCATAAATACATCATCACTCCATCATCACAGCATTATCACATCATCATCACAACGTTTTCAGTGTCATCACAGCATCATAACAACGTCATCAAACTGTCATCACAGCATCATCACCAAATCATCACAGAATCATCACAGCATCATTACTGCATCATCACAGCATCTTTGCATCGTCATCAGAGCATCACCACTGCATCATCACATCATCATCTCAGCATCATCACAGCATCATTACTGCTTACTCACTGCATCATCACAGCGTCATGACAGTGTCATCACTGCATCATAACATCATAGCTTCATCATCAGAACATTATCACAGCATCATCACTGCATCATCACATCATCATTATAGCATCTTCACTGTCATCAATACATCATCACAGCATCATCACATCATTATCACAGCATCATCAGTGTCATCTCAGCATCATCACTGCATCATGACTGCATCATAGCAGCATAATCACAGCATCATCACAGAATCATCACAGCATCATCATAAGGTCATCACAGCATCATCACTACGTCATCAGATTGTAATCACAGCATCATCACAGTGTCCTCACTGAATCATCACTGCACCATCACTGCAACATCACAGCATCATCTCAGCATCATCATGGCATCATTACTGCATCATCACTGCTTACTCACTGCATCATCACAGCATCATCTCAGCATCATCACAGAATCATTTCTGCATAATCATTGCATTTTCACAGCGTCATCACAGTATCATCACTGCATCATCACAGTGTCATCACAGCATCATCAAAGCATCACGACAGCGTCATCTCACCATCACGACAGCGTCATCAAAGCATCATCACTGCATCATAACAACATCATCTCAGCATCATCACAGAATCATTTCTGCATAATCACTGCATCATCATAGTGTCATCACAGCATATTCACTGCATCATCACATCATCACAGTGTCATCACAGAATCATCACTGAATCATCCAAGCATCATCCAAGCATCATCACAGCACCACCAATGCATCATCACAGTATCATCACTGCATAATCACTGCATCATCACCGCATTATCACTGCATCAACACTGCATCATTGCTGCATCATCACATCATTGTCACAGTATCATCAAAATATCATCACAGCATCATCACACCATCATAACAACATCATCACAGCGTCATCACAGTATCGTAAATGCATCATCACAGAATCATCACTGAATCATCATAGCATCTTCATATCATCATCACAATATCATCACAGCATCATCACTGCATCATCACAGCATCATCACTGCATAATCACTGCATCATCACCACATCATCACAGCATCATCACTGCATAATCACTGCATCATCACAGCATCATCACATCGTCATCAAAACATCATTACAAGTATCAACACAACATAATCACAGTGTCATCACAGCATCATCATTGCATCCTTACTGCATGATCACAGCATCTCCGCATCGTAATCACATCATCATCACTGACTCCTCACTGAATCATCACTGTACCATCACTGCATCATCAGAGCATAATCTGAGCATAATCTCAGCATAATCACAGCATCATCACAGAATCATCACAGCATCATTACTGCATCATCACAGCATCTTTGCATCGTCATCAGAGCATCACCACTGCATCATCACTACATCATCACATCATCATCACAGCATTTTAGCTACATAATCACAGAATCATCATAGCGTAACGACAGCATCATCACAACATCATTACAGCATCATCACAGCGTCATCGTAACATCATGACTGTATCATCACAGCATCATCACAGCATCACCGCAGCGTCATCACTGCATCATCACAGCATCATCACAGCATCATCACGGCATCGTTACAGCATCGTCATATCATCATAACTGCATCATCACAACAACATAACAAAATCATCAAAGCATCGTCACAGCATCATCACCGCGTCATCACAGCGTCATAACTGCATCGTCACTGCATCTAAACTGCATCATCACAAAATCATCACAGCTTCATCACTGCAGCATCACAGCATCATCAAAGCATCATCGCAGCATCATCACATCATCATCACTGCATCATCACAGAATCATTACTGTTTACTCACTGCGGCATCACAGCATTATCACGGTGTCATAACTGCATCATCACTGCACCATTACTGCATCATCACAGTGTCATCTCAGCATCATCACAGCATCATTACTGCCTAATCATTGCATTATCACAACGTCATCACAGTATCATCAGTGCATCATCACAGCATCATTACTGCATCATCACATCATCATCACAGAATCACGATAGTGTCATCACAGCGTCATCACTGCATCATCACAGCGTCATCTCAGCATCATCAGAGACTCATCACAGCGTCATCACTGCATCATCACTACATCATCACATCATCATCACAGCATCATCACAAAATTATAAGAGCGTCATCACAGCGTTATTACTGCATCATCACAGCATCAATAGAGCATCATCACAGCGTCATCACAGCGTCATCACAGCGTTATCACAGCGTCATCACAGCATCATCACAGCATCACGACATCATCATCACAGCTTCACGACAGTGTCATGAGAGCGTCTTCACAGCATCATCACTACATCATCACAGCATCATCACTGCGTCATCAGAGCATCATCACAAAATCATCACAGCGTCATTACTGCATCATCACTGCATCATCACAGCGTCATCACCGCATCATCACTGCATTGTCACAACATCATGGCGTCATAATAACTGCATCATAACAGCATGATCAAAGCATCATCACAGCGTCATCACAGCGTCATAACTGCATAAACACTGCATCATCAAAGAACCATCACAGCATCATCACAGCGTCATAACAGCATCATCAGAGCATCATCACATCGTCATCACATCGTCATCAAAGAATCTTCACAGCATCATCGCTATGTCATCATAGCATCATCATAATATTATCACAGCTTCATCACAGCGTCATAACAACATCATCACTGCATCATCACAGCATCATCATTATTGCATCATGACTGCATCATTACAGCATCATCAGAGCAGAATCAGTGCGTCGTCACAGCATCATTACTGCATCACCACATCATCACTGTGTTATCGCAGCGTCATCACAGCATCATCACAACATCATCACAGAATCATCACAGCATCATTGCAGCATCATCACATCATCATCACAGCGTCATAACAACATCATCGTAGCATCATCATGCATCATCACAGCATCATTACTGCATCATCACAGCATCATCACAACATCATCACTGCATCATCACTGAATAATCACAGCATAATCACTGCATCATCACGGCATCGTTACAGCATCGTCATATCATCATAACTGCATCATCACAACAACATAACAAAATCATCAAAGCATCATCACAGCATCATCACCGCGTCATCACAGCATCATAACTGCATCGTCACTGCATCTAAACTGCATCATCACAAAATCATCACTGCATCACATCATAATCACAACATCATCAAAGCGTCATCACAGCATCATCACTGCGTTATCACAGCATCATCTCAGCATCATCACAGTATCATTACTGCTTATTCACTGCATCATCACAACATCATCACAGCGTCATTACAGTGTCATAAATGCATCATCACAGTGTCATCAAAGCGTCCTAACTGCATAATCACTGCATCATCGCAGCTTCATCACAGCATCATGACAGCGTCATCACAGCATCAAAAATGCATAATCACTTCATCCTCACATCATCATCATAGCATCATAGCTGCATAATCATAGAGTCATCACAGCATCATCACTACATCATCAAATTGTCATCACTGTATCATCACAGCATCATCATAGCATCATCACTGCATAATCACAGTGTCATAACAGCATCATTACAACACCATGACTACGTCATCACAGCATCACGACAGCGTCATTACAGTGTCATCACAGCATCATCACTGCATTATCACAACATCATCACAACATCATCACTGCGTCATCAGAGCGTCATCACTACATAATCACTTCTTACTCAGTGAATCATCACTGCATCATCACATCATCACAGCATCATCTCAGCATAATCACAGTATCATCACAGCGTCATCACTACATCATCAATGCATCATCACTGCATCATCGCAGCATCATCACTGCATCATCACAGCATCATCAGAGCATCATCACAGCATCATCACAACATCATCACAGAGTCATCACAGCATCATCACTGCATAATCACTGCATCATCACAGCATCCTCACAGCATCAATACAGCGTCATCAGAACGTCAACAATGCATCATTACAGCATCATCTCAGTATAGTCACAGCATAATCACTGCATA
The DNA here is from genome assembly GCA_963989345.1 of Clangula hyemalis. The sequence continues at coordinate 12,485 of CAXDIO010000032.1, read as the reverse complement.
ATCACTGCATCATCATATTGTCATCACTGCATCATCACTGCATCATCACAGCACCATCACAGCATCATTACTGCAGAATCACTGCATCATCTCAGCATCCTCACAGCATCATCGCATCATCATCACAGTGACATGACAGCATCATCACAGCATAATCACAGTATCATCACAGCGTCATCACTACATCATCACTGCATCATCACAGAATCATCACTGCGTCATCACAGCATCATCAGAGCATCATCACAGCATCATCACAGCATCATCACAGAATCATCACTGCGTCATCACTACATCATCACTGCATCATCACAGAATCATCACTGCGTCATCACAGCATCATCAGAGCATCATCACAGCATCATCACAGCATAATCACAGTATCATCACAGCATCATCACTACATCATCACTGCATCATCACAGAATCATCACTGCGTCATCACAGCATCATCAGAGCATCATCACATCATCATCACAACATCATAGGTTTCATGTCAGCATCATCACTGCATAATCACTGCATCATCACAGCATCCTCACAGCATCAACACAGCGTCATCACAGCGTCATCAATGCATCATTACAGCATCATCTCAGTATAGTCACAGAATTATTACAGCATAATCACTGCATCATCATATCATCACTGCATCATCACTGCATCATCACTGCATCATCACAGCACCATCACAGCATCATTACTTCAGAATCACTGCATCATCACAGCATCCTCACAGCAACATCGCAGCATCATCACAGCATCATCACACTGTCATGACAGCATCATCACTGCATAATCACTGCATAATCTCCGCATAATCACAGCATCATCACATCATCATCACAATATCATCACAGCGTCATCACTACACATCACTGCATCATCACTACATCATCACAGCATCATCACTTCGTCATCATCAGAGCATCATCACAGCATCATCACTGCATCCTCACTGCATCATGAGTGCATCATCATCACAGCATCATAACTGCATCATCAAAGCATCATCTCGGCATAATCACAATGTCATAAATACATCATCACTCCATCATCACAGCATTATCACATCATCATCACAACGTTTTCAGTGTCATCACAGCATCATAACAACGTCATCAAACTGTCATCACAGCATCATCACCAAATCATCACAGAATCATCACAGCATCATTACTGCATCATCACAGCATCTTTGCATCGTCATCAGAGCATCACCACTGCATCATCACATCATCATCTCAGCATCATCACAGCATCATTACTGCTTACTCACTGCATCATCACAGCGTCATGACAGTGTCATCACTGCATCATAACATCATAGCTTCATCATCAGAACATTATCACAGCATCATCACTGCATCATCACATCATCATTATAGCATCTTCACTGTCATCAATACATCATCACAGCATCATCACATCATTATCACAGCATCATCAGTGTCATCTCAGCATCATCACTGCATCATGACTGCATCATAGCAGCATAATCACAGCATCATCACAGAATCATCACAGCATCATCATAAGGTCATCACAGCATCATCACTACGTCATCAGATTGTAATCACAGCATCATCACAGTGTCCTCACTGAATCATCACTGCACCATCACAGCATCATCTCAGCATCATCATGGCATCATTACTGCATCATCACTGCTTACTCACTGCATCATCACAGCATCATCACAGAATCATTTCTGCATAATCATTGCATTTTCACAGCGTCATCACAGTATCATCACTGCATCATCACAGTGTCATCACAGCATCATCAAAGCATCACGACAGCGTCATCTCACCATCACGACAGCGTCATCAAAGCATCATCACTGCATCATAACAACATCATCTCAGCATCATCACAGAATCATTTCTGCATAATCACTGCATCATCATAGTGTCATCACAGTATATTCACTGCATCATCACATCATCACAGTGTCATCACAGAATCATCACTGAATCATCCAAGCATCATCCAAGCATCATCACAGCACCACCAATGCATCATCACAGTATCATCACTGCATAATCACTGCATCATCACCGCATCATCACATCATCAACACTGCATCATTGCTGCATCATCACATCATTGTCACAGTATCATCAAAATATCATCACAGCATCATCACACCATCATAACAACATCATCACAGCGTCATCACAGTATCGTAAATGCATCATCACAGAATCATCACTGAATCATCATAGCATCTTCATATCATCATCACAATATCATCACAGCATCATCACTGCATCATCACAGCATCATCACATCGTCATCAAAACATCATTACAAGTATCAACACAACATAATCACAGTGTCATCACAGCATCATCATTGCATCCTTACTGCATGATCACAGCATCTCCGCATCGTAATCACATCATCATCACTGACTCCTCACTGAATCAATCATCACTGTACCATCACTGCATCATCAGAGCATAATCTGAGCATAATCTCAGCATAATCACAGCATCATCACAGAATCATCACAGCATCATTACTGCATCATCACAGCATCTTTGCATCGTCATCAGAGCATCACCACTGCATCATCACTACATCATCACATCATCATCACAGCATTTTAGCTACATAATCACAGAATCATCATAGCGTAACGACAGCATCATCACAACATCATTACAGCATCATCACAGCGTCATCGTAACATCATGACTGTATCATCACAGCATCATCACAGCATCACCGCAGCGTCATCACTGCATCATCACAGCATCATCACAGCATCATCACGGCATCGTTACAGCATCGTCATATCATCATAACTGCATCATCACAACAACATAACAAAACCATCAAAGCATCGTCACAGCATCATCACCGCGTCATCACAGCGTCATAACTGCATCGTCACTGCATCTAAACTGCATCATCACAAAATCATCACAGCTTCATCACTGCAGCATCACAGCATCATCACATCATCATCACTGCATCATCACAGAATCATTACTGTTTACTCACTGCGGCATCACAGCATTATCACGGTGTCATAACTGCATCATCACTGCACCATTACTGCATCATCACAGTGTCATCTCAGCATCATCACAGCATCATTACTGCCTAATCATTGCATTATCACAACGTCATCACAGTATCATCAGTGCATCATCACAGCATCATTACTGCATCATCACATCATCATCACAGAATCACGATAGTGTCATCACAGCGTCATCACTGCATCATCACAGCGTCATCTCAGCATCATCAGAGACTCATCACAGCGTCATCACTGCATCATCACTGCATCACCACAGTATCATCACAGCATCATCACAAAATTATAAGAGCGTCATCACAGCGTTATTACTGCATCATCACAGCATCAATAGAGCATCATCACAGCATCATCACAGCGTTATCACAGCGTCATCACAGCATCATCACAGCATCACGACATCATCATCACAGCTTCACGACAGTGTCATGAGAGCGTCTTCACAGCATCATCACTACATCATCACAGCATCATCACTGCGTCATCAGAGCATCATCACAAAATCATCACAGCGTCATTACTGCATCATCACTGCATCATCACAGCGTCATCACCGCATCATCACTGCATTGTCACAACATCATGGCGTCATAATAACTGCATCATAACAGCATGATCAAAGCATCATCACAGCGTCATCACAGCGTCATAACTGCATAAACACTGCATCATCAAAGAACCATCACAGCATCATCACAGCGTCATAACAGCATCATCAGAGCATCATCACATCGTCATCACATCGTCATCAAAGAATCTTCACAGCATCATCGCTATGTCATCATAGCATCATCATAATATTATCACAGCTTCATCACAGCGTCATAACAACATCATCACTGCATCATCACAGCATCATCATTATTGCATCATGACTGCATCATTACAGCATCATCAGAGCAGAATCAGTGCGTCGTCACAGCATCATTACTGCATCACCACATCATCACTGTGTTATCGCAGCGTCATCACAGCATCATCACAACATCATCACAGAATCATCACAGCATCATTGCAGCATCATCACATCATCATCACAGCGTCATCACAACATCATCGTAGCATCATCATGCATCATCACAGCATCATTACTGCATCATCACAGCATCATCACAGCATCATCACTGCATCATCACTGAATAATCACAGCATCATCACTGCATCATCACGGCATCGTTACAGCATCGTCATATCATCATAACTGCATCATCACAACAACATAACAAAATCATCAAAGCATCATCACAGCATCATCACCGCGTCATCACAGCGTCATAACTGCATCGTCACTGCATCTAAACTGCATCATCACAAAATCATCACTGCATCACATCATAATCACAACATCATCAAAGCGTCATCACAGCATCATCACTGCGTTATCACAGCATCATCTCAGCATCATCACAGTATCATTACTGCTTATTCACTGCATCATCACAACATCATCACAGCGTCATTACAGTGTCATAAATGCATCATCACAGTGTCATCAAAGCGTCCTAACTGCATAATCACTGCATCATCACAGCATCATCACAACATCATCACAGAGTCATCACAGCATCATCACTGCATAATCACTGCATCATCACAGCATCCTCACAGCATCAATACAGCGTCATCAGAACGTCAACAATGCATCATTACAGCATCATCTCAGTATAGTCACAGCATAATCACTGCATAATCACTGCATCATCATATTGTCATCACTGCATCATCACTGCATCATCACAGCACCATCACAGCATCATTACTGCAGAATCACTGCATCATCTCAGCATCCTCACAGCATCATCGCATCATCATCACAGTGACATGACAGCATCATCACAGCATAATCACAGTATCATCACAGCGTCATCACTACATCATCACTGCATCATCACAGAATCATCACTGCGTCATCACAGCATCATCAGAGCATCATCACAGCATCATCACAGCATCATCACAGAATCATCACTGCGTCATCACTACATCATCACTGCATCATCACAGAATCATCACTGCGTCATCACAGCATCATCAGAGCATCATCACAGCATCATCACAGCATAATCACAGTATCATCACAGCATCATCACTACATCATCACTGCATCATCACAGAATCATCACTGCGTCATCACAGCATCATCAGAGCATCATCACATCATCATCACAACATCATAGGTTTCATGTCAGCATCATCACTGCATAATCACTGCATCATCACAGCATCCTCACAGCATCAACACAGCGTCATCACAGCGTCATCAATGCATCATTACAGCATCATCTCAGTATAGTCACAGAATTATTACAGCATAATCACTGCATCATCATATCATCACTGCATCATCACTGCATCATCACTGCATCATCACAGCACCATCACAGCATCATTACTTCAGAATCACTGCATCATCACAGCATCCTCACAGCAACATCGCAGCATCATCACAGCATCATCACACTGTCATGACAGCATCATCACTGCATAATCACTGCATAATCTCCGCATAATCACAGCATCATCACATCATCATCACAATATCATCACAGCGTCATCACTACACATCACTGCATCATCACTACATCATCACAGCATCATCACTTCGTCATCATCAGAGCATCATCACAGCATCATCACTGCATCCTCACTGCATCATGAGTGCATCATCATCACAGCATCATAACTGCATCATCAAAGCATCATCTCGGCATAATCACAATGTCATAAATACATCATCACTCCATCATCACAGCATTATCACATCATCATCACAACGTTTTCAGTGTCATCACAGCATCATAACAACGTCATCAAACTGTCATCACAGCATCATCACCAAATCATCACAGAATCATCACAGCATCATTACTGCATCATCACAGCATCTTTGCATCGTCATCAGAGCATCACCACTGCATCATCACATCATCATCTCAGCATCATCACAGCATCATTACTGCTTACTCACTGCATCATCACAGCGTCATGACAGTGTCATCACTGCATCATAACATCATAGCTTCATCATCAGAACATTATCACAGCATCATCACTGCATCATCACATCATCATTATAGCATCTTCACTGTCATCAATACATCATCACAGCATCATCACATCATTATCACAGCATCATCAGTGTCATCTCAGCATCATCACTGCATCATGACTGCATCATAGCAGCATAATCACAGCATCATCACAGAATCATCACAGCATCATCATAAGGTCATCACAGCATCATCACTACGTCATCAGATTGTAATCACAGCATCATCACAGTGTCCTCACTGAATCATCACTGCACCATCACAGCATCATCTCAGCATCATCATGGCATCATTACTGCATCATCACTGCTTACTCACTGCATCATCACAGCATCATCTCAGCATCATCACAGAATCATTTCTGCATAATCATTGCATTTTCACAGCGTCATCACAGTATCATCACTGCATCATCACAGTGTCATCACAGCATCATCAAAGCATCACGACAGCGTCATCTCACCATCACGACAGCGTCATCAAAGCATCATCACTGCATCATAACAACATCATCTCAGCATCATCACAGAATCATTTCTGCATAATCACTGCATCATCATAGTGTCATCACAGTATATTCACTGCATCATCACATCATCACAGTGTCATCACAGAATCATCACTGAATCATCCAAGCATCATCCAAGCATCATCACAGCACCACCAATGCATCATCACAGTATCATCACTGCATAATCACTGCATCATCACCGCATCATCACATCATCAACACTGCATCATTGCTGCATCATCACATCATTGTCACAGTATCATCAAAATATCATCACAGCATCATCACACCATCATAACAACATCATCACAGCGTCATCACAGTATCGTAAATGCATCATCACAGCATCATCACATCGTCATCAAAACATCATTACAAGTATCAACACAACATAATCACAGTGTCATCACAGCATCATCATTGCATCCTTACTGCATGATCACAGCATCTCCGCATCGTAATCACATCATCATCACTGACTCCTCACTGAATCATCACTGTACCATCACTGCATCATCAGAGCATAATCTGAGCATAATCTCAGCATAATCACAGCATCATCACAGAATCATCACAGCATCATTACTGCATCATCACAGCATCTTTGCATCGTCATCAGAGCATCACCACTGCATCATCACTACATCATCACATCATCATCACAGCATTTTAGCTACATAATCACAGAATCATCATAGCGTAACGACAGCATCATCACAACATCATTACAGCATCATCACAGCGTCATCGTAACATCATGACTGTATCATCACAGCATCATCACAGCATCACCGCAGCGTCATCACTGCATCATCACAGCATCATCACAGCATCATCACGGCATCGTTACAGCATCGTCATATCATCATAACTGCATCATCACAACAACATAACAAAACCATCAAAGCATCGTCACAGCATCATCACCGCGTCATCACAGCGTCATAACTGCATCGTCACTGCATCTAAACTACATCATCACAAAATCATCACAGCTTCATCACTGCAGCATCACAGCATCATCAAAGCATCATCGCAGCATCATCACATCATCATCACTGCATCATCACAGAATCATTACTGTTTACTCACTGCGGCATCACAGCATTATCACGGTGTCATAACTGCATCATCACTGCACCATTACTGCATCATCACAGTGTCATCTCAGCATCATCACAGCATCATTACTGCCTAATCATTGCATTATCACAACGTCATCACAGTATCATCAGTGCATCATCACAGCATCATTACTGCATCATCACATCATCATCACAGAATCACGATAGTGTCATCACAGCGTCATCACTGCATCATCACAGCGTCATCTCAGCATCATCAGAGACTCATCACAGCGTCATCACTGCATCATCACTGCATCACCACAGTATCATCACAGCATCATCACAAAATTATAAGAGCGTCATCACAGCGTTATTACTGCATCATCACAGCATCAATAGAGCATCATCACAGCGTCATCACAGCGTTATCACAGCGTCATCACAGCATCATCACAGCATCACGACATCATCATCACAGCTTCACGACAGTGTCATGAGAGCGTCTTCACAGCATCATCACTACATCATCACAGCATCATCACTGCGTCATCAGAGCATCATCACAAAATCATCACAGCATCATTACTGCATCATCACTGCATCATCACAGCGTCATCACCACATCATCACTGCATTGTCACAACATCATGGCGTCATAATAACTGCATCATAACAGCATGATCAAAGCATCATCACAGCGTCATCACAGCGTCATAACTGCATAAACACTGCATCATCAAAGAACCATCACAGCATCATCACAGCGTCATAACAGCATCATCAGAGCATCATCACATCGTCATCACATCGTCATCAAAGAATCTTCACAGCATCATCGCTATGTCATCATAGCATCATCATAATATTATCACAGCTTCATCACAGCATCATAACAACATCATCACTGCATCATCACAGCATCATCATTATTGCATCATGACTGCATCATTACAGCATCATCAGAGCAGAATCAGTGCGTCGTCACAGCATCATTACTGCATCACCACATCATCACTGTGTTATCGCAGCGTCATCACAGCATCATCACAACATCATCACAGAATCATCACAGCATCATTGCAGCATCATCACATCATCATCACAGCGTCATCACAACATCATCGTAGCATCATCATGCATCATCACAGCATCATTACTGCATCATCACAGCATCATCACAGCATCATCACTGCATCATCACTGAATAATCACAGCATCATCACTGCATCATCACGGCATCGTTACAGCATCGTCATATCATCATAACTGCATCATCACAACAACATAACAAAATCATCAAAGCATCATCACAGCATCATCACCGCGTCATCACAGCGTCATAACTGCATCGTCACTGCATCTAAACTGCATCATCAAAAAATCATCACTGCATCACATCATAATCACAACATCATCAAAGCGTCATCACAGCATCATCACTGCGTTATCACAGCATCATCTCAGCATCATCACAGTATCATTACTGCTTATTCACTGCATCATCACAACATCATCACAGCGTCATTACAGTGTCATAAATGCATCATCACAGTGTCATCAAAGCGTCCTAACTGCATAATCACTGCATCATCGCAGCTTCATCACAGCATCATGACAGCGTCATCACAGCATAAAAAATGCATAATCACTTCATCCTCACATCATCATCATAGCATCATAGCTGCATAATCATAGAGTCATCACAGCATCATCACTACATCATCAAATTGTCATCACTGTATCATCACAGCATCATCATAGCATCATCACTGCATAATCACAGTGTCATAACAGCATCATTACAACACCATGACTACGTCATCACAGCATCACGACAGCGTCATTACAGTGTCATCACAGCATCATCACTGCATTATCACAACATCATCACAACATCATCACTGCGTCATCAGAGCGTCATCACTACATCATCACTTCTTACTCAGTGAATCATCACTGCATCATCACATCATCACAGCATCATCTCAGCATAATCACAGTATCATCACAGCGTCATCACTACATCATCAATGCATCATCACTGCATCATCACAGCATCATCACTGCATCATCACAGCATCATCAGAGCATCATCACAGCATCATCACAACATCATCACAGAGTCATCACAGCATCATCACTGCATAATCACCGCATAATCACAGCATCATTACAGCATAATCACAGTATCATCACAGCGTCATCACTACATCATCACTGCATCATCACAGAATCATCACTGCGTCATCACAGCATCATCAGAGCATCATCACAGCATCATCACAGCATAATCACAGTATCATCACAGCATCATCACTACATCATCACTGCATCATCACAGAATCATCACTGCGTCATCACAGCATCATCAGAGCATCATCACAGCATCATCACATCATCATCTCAGCATCATTACTGCTTACTCACTGCATCATCATAGCATCATCACATCATCATCACAACATCATCAGTTTCATGTCAGCATCATCACTGCATAATCACTGCATCATCACAGCATCCTCACAGCATCAACACAGCGTCATCACAGCGTCATCAATGCATCATTACAGCATCATCTCAGTATAGTCACAGAATTATTACAGCATAATCACTGCATCATCATATCATCACTGCATCATCACTGCATCATCACAGCACCATCACAGCAACATCGCAGCATCATCACAGCATCATCACACTGTCATGACAGCATCATCACTGCATAATCACTGCATAATCTCCGCATAATCACAGCATCATCACATCATCATCACAATATCATCACAGCGTCATCACTACACATCACTGCATCATCACTACATCATCACAGCATCATCACTTCGTCATCATCAGAGCATCATCACAGCATCATCACTGCATCCTCACTGCATCATGAGTGCATCATCATCACAGCATCATAACTGCATCATCAAAGCATCATCTCGGCATAATCACAATGTCATAAATACATCATCACTCCATCATCACAGCATTATCACATCATCATCACAACGTTTTCAGTGTCATCACAGCATCATCACCAAATCATCACAGAATCATCACAGCATCATTACTGCATCATCACAGCATCTTTGCATCGTCATCAGAGCATCACCACTGCATCATCACATCATCATCTCAGCATCATCACAGCATCATTACTGCTTACTCACTGCATCATCACAGCGTCATGACAGTGTCATCACTGCATCATAACATCATAGCTTCATCATCAGAACATTATCACAGCATCATCACTACATCATCATTATAGCATCTTCACTGTCATCAATACATCATCACAGCATCATCACATCATTATCACAGCATCATCAGTGTCATCTCAGCATCATCACTGCATCATGACTGCATCATAGCAGCATAATCACAGCATCATCACAGAATCATCACAGCATCATCATAAGGTCATCACAGCATCATCACTACGTCATCAGATTGTAATCACAGCATCATCACAGTGTCCTCACTGAATCATCACTGCACCATCACTGCACCATCACAGCATCATCTCAGCATCATCATGGCATCATTACTGCATCATCACTGCTTACTCACTGCATCATCACAGCATCATCTCAGCATCATCACAGAATCATTTCTGCATAATCATTGCATTTTCACAGCGTCATCACAGTATCATCACTGCATCATCACAGTGTCATCACAGCATCATCAAAGCATCACGACAGCGTCATCTCACCATCACGACAACGTCATCAAAGCATCATCACTGCATCATAACAACATCATCTCAGCATCATCACAGAATCATTTCTGCATAATCACTGCATCATCATAGTGTCATCACAGTATATTCACTGCATCATCACATCATCACAGTGTCATCACAGAATCATCACTGAATCATCCAAGCATCATCCAAGCATCATCACAGCACCACCAATGCATCATCACAGTATCATCACTGCATAATCACTGCATCATCACCGCATCATCACATCATCAACACTGCATCATTGCTGCATCATCACATCATTGTCACAGTATCATCAAAATATCATCACAGCATCATCACACCATCATAACAACATCATCACAGCGTCATCACAGTATCGTAAATGCATCATCACAGAATCATCACTGAATCATCATAGCATCTTCATATCATCATCACAATATCATCACAGCATCATCACTGCATCATCACAGCATCATCACATCGTCATCAAAACATCATTACAAGTATCAACACAACATAATCACAGTGTCATCACAGCATCATCATTGCATCCTTACTGCATGATCACAGCATCTCCGCATCGTAATCACATCATCATCACTGACTCCTCACTGAATCATCACTGTACCATCACTGCATCATCAGAGCATAATCTGAGCATAATCTCAGCATAATCACAGCATCATCACAGAATCATCACAGCATCATTACTGCATCATCACAGCATCTTTCCATCGTCATCAGAGCATCACCACTGCATCATCACTACATCATCACATCATCATCACAGCATTTTAGCTACATAATCACAGAATCATCATAGCGTAACGACAGCATCATCACAACATCATTACAGCATCATCACAGCGTCATCGTAACATCATGACTGTATCATCACAGCATCATCACAGCATCACCGCAGCGTCATCACTGCATCATCACAGCATCATCACAGCATCATCACGGCATCGTTACAGCATCGTCATATCATCATAACTGCATCATCACAACAACATAACAAAACCATCAAAGCATCGTCACAGCATCATCACCGCGTCATCACAGCGTCATAACTGCATCGTCA
>CAXDIO010000031.1:0-51703 GCA_963989345.1 Clangula hyemalis | reverse complement strand
TTTGCTTTGCTTTGCTTTGCATTCCTGGCATTGCTTTGCTTTTCCTTCTCTGCTCTGCTTAGCTTTTCTTAACCCTGCTCTGATTTGCCTTAGCTCGAACTGTTTCACTTTGTTGTGGTTTTATTTAGTTTTTGATTGTTGGTTTCCTTTTATTTTTTTTTTCATTATTATTTTTGTCTTTCTCTTTCCTGGCACTGCTTTGCTTTTCCTTGTACTACTTTCCTTTGCTCTGCTTTGCCTTCCTGTGCTTTGCCTTCCCTGGCCTTGCTTTGTTTGGCTTTATGGGGCCATGCTTTCCTTTGCTTAGCTTTGCTTTGCTTTGCTTTGCCTTGCACAGCTTTGCCTTCCCTGGCCATGCTTTCGTTTGCTTTATCAGGCCATGCTTTCCTTGGTTTAGCTTTGGTTTACAGACCTGGCACTGCATTGCTTTTCCAACCCCTGCTGTGCTTTGCCTTGCCTCAAACTGCTTTGCTTTCCTTTGTTTGCTCTGCCTTTCCTGGTTATGCTTGGCTTTTCCTGGTGCTACTTTCCTTTGCTCAGCTTTGCCTTCCCTGGCCCTGCTTTGTTTTGCTTTATGGGGCCATGCTTTCCTTTGCTTAGCTTTGCTTTGCTCTGCTTTGCTTTGCTTTGCTTTGCCTTGCTTTGCTTTGCCTTGCTATGCTTTGCCTTGCTCAGCTTTGCCTTCCCTGGCCATGATTTGCATCTCTTTACTATGATTTTTACTTTTTTTTTCTTTTCATGTTCATTGCATGTTTTGTTTTCCTTTTGGACCTATCTGATGTGTTTTTACAGGCCGTGCTTTGCTTTTCCAGGCCCTGCTTGTCACTGCTTTTCCTTATGCCGCTGTCTTTTCCCTAGCAGGGCTTCTCTTTGTTTTGCCCAGCTTTCGTCCACATTGCCCTCCTCTCCTGTGCTGCGCTAGGCTTCCTTTGGAGACAGTCTCAGTGTTTTTGCTGCTGAGTCGATTGGTATATTTATGAACACATACACCGTCAGACACACACGTTGGCCTCCCCGCAAGCCCAGCGAGTGTCCCCTCGGAACTGGCACGTGGGGGCAGCAGGCCTGGCCAGCCGACATGGTCCATTTTGTGGCCCCAGCCATGCGGCGAGCCGCCAGGTGGGCCCCACTGCTAGTTGTCTGTGTGAGGTTCTCAACAACAATAAGTAACTACATGATTCCCACAACTACGGTGGAAGAAATACACAACAACAAAATAGATAGAGATATATATAACCAGCTAAAGCAAGACATGGTTCTTGCCCACTGTCACGGTGGGCTAGGAGCTGTGAAGGAGGCTGGGGAGAGGGCGATCAGGGTACAGCCACTGTCCAAGCCTGGCTGCCACCTGTACACAAAATGGAGCCCTCCGGTCTCCCCCCCCCCCCCCACAGGCACTTGGAACCCAAAGGAGGGCTGGCCGCCAGCTCGTTACGTTTGCTTTGCTTCTCTTTGTTTTGCCTTGCTCCGCTTTGCTTTGCTCTTCCTGGCACAGTTTTGCTTTCCCATAGCTCCTTTCCCCTGCTGTTCTTGCCGCGGCTTTGCCTCAGATTGCTTTGCTGTTTCTTTCCTGGCAATGCTTTGCTTTTCCTTGTGCTACGTTCCCTCGCTCTGCTTTGACTTGCTCAGCTTTCCCTTCCCTGGCTATGCTTTCCTTGGTTTAGCTTTGGTTTACAGACCTGGCACTGCTCTGCCTTTCCTACCCCTGCTGTGCTTTGCCTTGCCTCAAACTGCGTTGCTTCCTTTTGTTTGCTCTGCCTTTCCTGGTTATGCTTGGCTTTTCCATGTGCTACTTTCCTTTGCTCAGCTTTGCCTTCCCTGGCCCTGCTTTGTTTTGCTTTATGGGGCCATGCTTTCTTTGTTTATCTTTGCCTTGCTCTGTTTTGCCTCACCTACTCCTGCTTTCATTTCCATTTTCAGGCCATGCTTTCCTTTGCTTTGCTTTGCTTTGTATTCCTGGCACTGCTTTGCTTTTCCATGTGCTACTTCCCTTTCCTCTGCTTTGCCTGCCCTGGCCCTGCTTTGTTTTGCTTTATGGGGCCATGCTTTCCTTTTTTTTTTTTTTTTTTTTATCTTTGCCTTGCTCTGTTTTGCCTCACCTGCTCCTGCTTTCATTTCCATTTTCAGGCCATGGTTTCCTTTGCTTTGCTTTGCTTTGCATTCCTGGCATTGCTTTGCTTTTCCTTCTCTGCTCTGCTTAGCTTTTCTTAACCCTGCTCTGATTTGCCTTAGCTCGAACTGTTTCACTTTGTTGTGGTTTTATTTAGTTTTTGATTGTTGGTTTGCTTTTATTTTTTTTTTCATTATTATTTTTGTCTTTCTCTTTCCTGGCACTGCTTTGCTTTTCCTTGTACTACTTTCCTTTGCTCTGCTTTGCCTTCCTGTGCTTTGCCTTCCCTGGCCTTGCTTTGTTTGGCTTTATGGGGCCATGCTTTCCTTTGCGTAGCTTTGCTTTGCTTTGCTTTGCCTTGCACAGCTTTGCCTTCCCTGGCCATGCTTTCGTTTGCTTTATCAGGCCATGCTTTCCTTGGTTTAGCTTTGGTTTACAGACCTGGCACTGCATTGCTTTTCCAACCCCTGCTGTGCTTTGCCTTGCCTCAAACTGCTTTGCTTTCCTTTGTTTGCTCTGCCTTTCCTGGTTATGCTTTGCTTTTCCTGGTGCTACTTTCCTTTGCTCAGCTTTGCCTTCCCTGGCCCTGCTTTGTTTTGCTTTATGGGGCCATGCTTTCCTTTGCTTAGCTTTGCTTTGCTCTGCTTTGCTTTGCTTTGCTTTGCCTTGCTTTGCTTTGCCTTGCTATGCTTTGCCTTGCTCAGCTTTGCCTTCCCTGGCCATGATTTGCATCTCTTTACTATGATTTTTACTTTTTTTTTCTTTTCATGTTCATTGCATGTTTTGTTTTCCTTTTGGACCTATCTGATGTGTTTTTACAGGCCGTGCTTTGCTTTTCCAGGCCCTGCTTGTCACTGCTTTTCCTTATGCCGCTGTCTTTTCCCTAGCAGGGCTTCTCTTTGTTTTGCCCAGCTTTCGTCCACATTGCCCTCCTCTCCTGTGCTGCGCTAGGCTTCCTTTGGAGACAGTCTCAGTGTTTTTGCTGCTGAGTCGATTGGTATATTTATGAACACATACACCGTCAGACACACACGTTGGCCTCCCCGCAAGCCCAGCGAGTGTCCCCTCGGAACTGGCACGTGGGGGCAGCAGGCCTGGCCAGCCGACATGGTCCATTTTGTGGCCCCAGCCATGCGGCGAGCCGCCAGGTGGGCCCCACTGCTAGTTGTCTGTGTGAGGTTCTCAACAACAATAAGTAACTACATGATTCCCACAACTACGGTGGAAGAAATACACAACAACAAAATAGATAGAGATATATATAACCAGCTAAAGCAAGACATGGTTCTTGCCCACTGTCACGGTGGGCTAGGAGCTGTGAAGGAGGCTGGGGAGAGGGCGATCAGGGTACAGCCACTGTCCAAGCCTGGCTGCCACCTGTACACAAAATGGAGCCCTCCGGTCTCCCCCCCCCCCCACAGGCACTTGGAACCCAAAGGAGGGCTGGCCGCCAGCTCGTTACGTTTGCTTTGCTTCTCTTTGTTTTGCCTTGCTCCGCTTTGCTTTGCTCTTCCTGGCACAGTTTTGCTTTCCCATAGCTCCTTTCCCCTGCTGTTCGTGCCGCGGCTTTGCCTCAGATAGCTTTGCTGTTTCTTTCCTGGCACTGCTTTGCTTTTCCTTGTACTACTTTCCTTTGCTCTGCTTTGCCTTCCTGTGCTTTGCCTTCCCTGGCCTTGCTTTGTTTGGCTTTATGGGGCCATGCTTTCCTTTGCTTAGCTTTGCTTTGCTTTGCTTTGCCTTGCACAGCTTTGCCTTCCCTGGCCATGCTTTCGTTTGCTTTATCAGGCCATGCTTTCCTTGGTTTAGCTTTGGTTTACAGACCTGGCACTGCATTGCTTTTCCAACCCCTGCTGTGCTTTGCCTTGCCTCAAACTGCTTTGCTTTCCTTTGTTTGCTCTGCCTTTCCTGGTTATGCTTTGCTTTTCCATGTGCTACTTCCCTTTCCTCTGCTTTGCCTTCCCTGGCCCTGCTTTGTTTTGCTTTATGGGGCCATGCTTTCCTTTTTTTTTTTTTTTTTTTTTTTATCTTTGCCTTGCTCTGTTTTGCCTCACCTGCTCCTGCTTTCATTTCCATTTTCAGGCCATGCTTTCCTTTGCTTTGCTTCGCTTTGCATTCCTGGCATTGCTTTGCTTTTCCTTCTCTGCTCTGCTTAGCTTTTCTTAACCCTGCTCTGATTTGCCTTAGCTCGAACTGTTTCACTTTGTTGTGGTTTTATTTAGTTTTTGATTGTTGGTTTGCTTTTATTTTTTTTTTCATTATTATTTTTGTCTTTCTCTTTCCTGGCACTGCTTTGCTTTTCCTTGTACTACTTTCCTTTGCTCTGCTTTGCCTTCCTGTGCTTTGCCTTCCCTGGCCTTGCTTTGTTTGGCTTTATGGGGCCATGCTTTCCTTTGCGTAGCTTTGCTTTGCTTTGCTTTGCCTTGCACAGCTTTGCCTTCCCTGGCCATGCTTTCGTTTGCTTTATCAGGCCATGCTTTCCTTGGTTTAGCTTTGGTTTACAGACCTGGCACTGCATTGCTTTTCCAGCCCCTGCTGTGCTTTGCCTTGCCTCAAACTGCTTTGCTTTCCTTTGTTTGCTCTGCTTTTCCTGGTTATGCTTTGCTTTTCCTGGTGCTACTTTCCTTTGCTCAGCTTTGCCTTCCCTGGCCCTGCTTTGTTTTGCTTTATGGGGCCATGCTTTCCTTTTTTTTTTTTTTTTGTTTTGTTTTGTTTTTATCTTTGCCTTGCTTTGTTTTGCCTCACCTGCTCCTGCTTTCATTTCCATTTTCAGGCCATGCTTTCCTTTGCTTTGCTTCGCTTTGCATTCCTGGCATTGCTTTGCTTTTCCTTCTCTGCTCTGCTTAGCTTTTCTTAACCCTGCTCTGATTTGCCTTAGCTCGAACTGTTTCACTTTGTTGTGGTTTTATTTAGTTTTTGATTGTTGGTTTGCTTTTATTTTTTTTTTCATTATTATTTTTGTCTTTCTCTTTCCTGGCACTGCTTTGCTTTTCCTTGTACTACTTTCCTTTGCTCTGCTTTGCCTTCCTGTGCTTTGCCTTCCCTGGCCTTGCTTTGTTTGGCTTTATGGGGCCATGCTTTCCTTTGCGTAGCTTTGCTTTGCTTTGCTTTGCTTTGCTTTGCCTTGCACAGCTTTGCCTTCCCTGGCCATGCTTTCGTTTGCTTTATCAGGCCATGCTTTCTTTGGTTTAGCTTTGGTTTACAGACCTGGCACTGTATTGCTTTTCCAGCCCCTGCTGTGCTTTGCCTTGCCTCAAACTGCTTTGCTTTCCTTTGTTTGCTTTGTCTTTCCTGGTTATGCTTTGCTTTTCCTTGTGCTACTTTCCTTTGCTCAGCTTTGCCTTCCCTGGCCATGCTTTGCATCTCTTTACTATGATTTTTACTTTTTTTTTCTTTTCATGTTCATTGCATGTTTTGTTTTCCTTTTGGACCTATCTGATGTGTTTTTACAGGCCGTGCTTTGCTTTTCCAGGCCCTGCTTGTCACTGCTTTTCCTTATGC
Organism: Clangula hyemalis; assembly: GCA_963989345.1. The sequence continues at coordinate 46,095 of CAXDIO010000031.1, read as the reverse complement.
CGCTGTCTTTTCCCTAGCAGGGCTTCTCCTTGTTTTGCCCAGCTTTCGTCCACATTGCCCTCCTCTCCTGTGCTGCGCTAGGCTTCCTTTGGAGACAGTCTCAGTGTTTTTGCTGCTGAGTCGATTGGTATATTTATGAACACATACACCGTCAGACACACACGTTGGCCTCCCCGCAAGCCCAGCGACTGTCCCCTCGGAACTGGCACGTGGGGGCAGCAGGCCTGGCCAGCCGACATGGTCCATTTTGTGGCCCCAGCCATGCGGCGAGCCGCCAGGTGGGCCCCACTGCTAGTTGTCTGTGTGAGGTTCTCAACAACAATAAGTAACTACATGATTCCCACAACTACGGTGGAAGAAATACACAACAACAAAATAGATAGAGATATATATAACCAGCTAAAGCAAGACATGGTTCTTGCCCACTGTCACGGTGGACTAGGAGCTGTGAAGGAGGCTGGGGAGAGGGTGATCAGGGTACAGCCACTGTCCAAGCCTGGCTGCCACCTGTACACAAAATGGAGCCCTCCGGTCTCCCCCCCCCCCCCCCCCCCCCCCACAGGCACTTGGAACCCAAAGGAGGGCTGGCCGCCAGCTCGTTACGTTTGCTTTGCTTCTCTTTGTTTTGCCTTGCTCCGCTTTGCTTTGCTCTTCCTGGCACAGTTTTGCTTTCCCATAGCTCCTTTCCCCTGCTGTTCTTGCCGCGGCTTTGCCTCAGATTGCTTTGCTGTTTCTTTCCTGGCACTGCTTTGCTTTTCCTTGTGCTACGTTCCCTCGCTCTGCTTTGACTTGCTCAGCTTTCCCTTCCCTGGCTATGCTTTCCTTGGTTTAGCTTTGGTTTACAGACCTGGCACTGCTCTGCCTTTCCTACCCCTGCTGTGCTTTGCCTTGCCTCAAACTGCGTTGCTTCCTTTTGTTTGCTCTGCCTTTCCTGGTTATGCTTGGCTTTTCCATGTGCTACTTTCCTTTGCTCAGCTTTGCCTTCCCTGGCCCTGCTTTGTTTTGCTTTATGGGGCCATGCTTTCTTTGTTTATCTTTGCCTTGCTCTGTTTTGCCTCACCTACTCCTGCTTTCATTTCCATTTTCAGGCCATGCTTTCCTTTGCTTTGCTTTGCTTTGTATTCCTGGCACTGCTTTGCTTTTCCATGTGCTACTTCCCTTTCCTCTGCTTTGCCTTCCCTGGCCCTGCTTTGTTTTGCTTTATGGGGCCATGCTTTCCTTTTTTTTTTTTTTTTTTTTTTTATCTTTGCCTTGCTCTGTTTTGCCTCACCTGCTCCTGCTTTCATTTCCATTTTCAGGCCATGCTTACCTTTGCTTTGCTTTGCTTTGCATTCCTGGCATTGCTTTGCTTTTCCTTCTCTGCTCTGCTTAGCTTTTCTTAACCCTGCTCTGATTTGCCTTAGCTCGAACTGTTTCACTTTGTTGTGGTTTTATTTAGTTTTTGATTGTTGGTTTGTTTTTATTTTTATTTTTCATTATTATTTTTGTCTTTCTCTTTCCTGGCACTGCTTTGCTTTTCCTTGTACTACTTTCCTTTGCTCTGCTTTGCCTTCCTGTGCTTTGCCTTCCCTGGCCTTGCTTTGTTTGGCTTTATGGGGCCATGCTTTCCTTTGCGTAGCTTTGCTTTGCTTTGCTTTGCTTTGCTTTGCCTTGCACAGCTTTGCCTTCCCTGGCCATGCTTTCGTTTGCTTTATCAGGCCATGCTTTCTTTGGTTTAGCTTTGGTTTACAGACCTGGCACTGTATTGCTTTTCCAGCCCCTGCTGTGCTTTGCCTTGCCTCAAACTGCTTTGCTTTCCTTTGTTTGCTTTGTCTTTCCTGGTTATGCTTTGCTTTTCCTTGTGCTACTTTCCTTTGCTCAGCTTTGCCTTCCCTGGCCATGCTTTGCATCTCTTTACTATGATTTTTACTTTTTTTTTCTTTTCATGTTCATTGCATGTTTTGTTTTCCTTTTGGACCTATCTGATGTGTTTTTACAGGCCGTGCTTTGCTTTTCCAGGCCCTGCTTGTCACTGCTTTTCCTTATGCCGCTGTCTTTTCCCTAGCAGGGCTTCTCCTTGTTTTGCCCAGCTTTCGTCCACATTGCCCTCCTCTCCTGTGCTGCGCTAGGCTTCCTTTGGAGACAGTCTCAGTGTTTTTGCTGCTGAGTCGATTGGTATATTTATGAACACATACACCGTCAGACACACACGTTGGCCTCCCCGCAAGCCCAGCGACTGTCCCCTCGGAACTGGCACGTGGGGGCAGCAGGCCTGGCCAGCCGACATGGTCCATTTTGTGGCCCCAGCCATGCGGCGAGCCGCCAGGTGGGCCCCACTGCTAGTTGTCTGTGTGAGGTTCTCAACAACAATAAGTAACTACATGATTCCCACAACTACGGTGGAAGAAATACACAACAACAACAACAACAAAATAGATAGAGATATATATAACCAGCTAAAGCAAGACATGGTTCTTGCCCACTGTCACGGTGGACTAGGACACGTGAAGGAGGCTGGGGAGAGGGTGATCAGGGTACAGCCACTGTCCAAGCCTGGCTGCCACCTGTACACAAAATGGAGCCCTCCGGTCTCCCCCCCCCCCCCCCCCCCCCCCCCACAGGCACTTGGAACCCAAAGGAGGGCTGGCCGCCAGCTCGTTACGTTTGCTTTGCTTCTCTTTGTTTTGCCTTGCTCCGCTTTGCTTTGCTCTTCCTGGCACAGTTTTGCTTTCCCATAGCTCCTTTCCCCTGCTGTTCTTGCCGCGGCTTTGCCTCAGATTGCTTTGCTGTTTCTTTCCTGGCACTGCTTTGCTTTTCCTTGTGCTACGTTCCCTCGCTCTGCTTTGACTTGCTCAGCTTTCCCTTCCCTGGCTATGCTTTCCTTGGTTTAGCTTTGGTTTACAGACCTGGCACTGCTCTGCCTTTCCTACCCCTGCTGTGCTTTGCCTTGCCTCAAACTGCGTTGCTTCCTTTTGTTTGCTCTGCCTTTCCTGGTTATGCTTGGCTTTTCCATGTGCTACTTTCCTTTGCTCAGCTTTGCCTTCCCTGGCCCTGCTTTGTTTTGCTTTATGGGGCCATGCTTTCTTTGTTTATCTTTGCCTTGCTCTGTTTTGCCTCACCTACTCCTGCTTTCATTTCCATTTTCAGGCCATGCTTTCCTTTGCTTTGCTTTGCTTTGTATTCCTGGCACTGCTTTGCTTTTCCATGTGCTACTTCCCTTTCCTCTGCTTTGCCTTCCCTGGCCCTGCTTTGTTTTGCTTTATGGGGCCATGCTTTCCTTTTTTTTTTTTTTTTTTTTTTATCTTTGCCTTGCTCTGTTTTGCCTCACCTGCTCCTGCTTTCATTTCCATTTTCAGGCCATGCTTACCTTTGCTTTGCTTTGCTTTGCATTCCTGGCATTGCTTTGCTTTTCCTTCTCTGCTCTGCTTAGCTTTTCTTAACCCTGCTCTGATTTGCCTTAGCTCGAACTGTTTCACTTTGTTGTGGTTTTATTTAGTTTTTGATTGTTGGTTTGTTTTTATTTTTATTTTTCATTATTATTTTTGTCTTTCTCTTTCCTGGCACTGCTTTGCTTTTCCTTGTACTACTTTCCTTTGCTCTGCTTTGCCTTCCTGTGCTTTGCCTTCCCTGGCCTTGCTTTGTTTGGCTTTATGGGGCCATGCTTTCCTTTGCGTAGCTTTGCTTTGCTTTGCTTTGCTTTGCTTTGCCTTGCACAGCTTTGCCTTCCCTGGCCATGCTTTCGTTTGCTTTATCAGGCCATGCTTTCTTTGGTTTAGCTTTGGTTTACAGACCTGGCACTGTATTGCTTTTCCAGCCCCTGCTGTGCTTTGCCTTGCCTCAAACTGCTTTGCTTTCCTTTGTTTGCTTTGTCTTTCCTGGTTATGCTTTGCTTTTCCTTGTGCTACTTTCCTTTGCTCAGCTTTGCCTTCCCTGGCCATGCTTTGCATCTCTTTACTATGATTTTTACTTTTTTTTTCTTTTCATGTTCATTGCATGTTTTGTTTTCCTTTTGGACCTATCTGATGTGTTTTTACAGGCCGTGCTTTGCTTTTCCAGGCCCTGCTTGTCACTGCTTTTCCTTATGCCGCTGTCTTTTCCCTAGCAGGGCTTCTCCTTGTTTTGCCCAGCTTTCGTCCACATTGCCCTCCTCTCCTGTGCTGCGCTAGGCTTCCTTTGGAGACAGTCTCAGTGTTTTTGCTGCTGAGTCGACTGGTATATTTATGAACACATACACCGTCAGACACACACGTTGGCCTCCCCGCAAGCCCAGCGACTGTCCCCTCGGAACTGGCACGTGGGGGCAGCAGGCCTGGCCAGCCGACATGGTCCATTTTGTGGCCCCAGCCATGCGGCGAGCCGCCAGGTGGGCCCCACTGCTAGTTGTCTGTGTGAGGTTCTCAACAACAATAAGTAACTACATGATTCCCACAACTACGGTGGAAGAAATACACAACAACAACAACAACAAAATAGATAGAGATATATATAACCAGCTAAAGCAAGACATGGTTCTTGCCCACTGTCACGGTGGACTAGGAGCTGTGAAGGAGGCTGGGGAGAGGGTGATCAGGGTACAGCCACTGTCCAAGCCTGGCTGCCACCTGTACACAAAATGGAGCCCTCCGGTCTCCCCCCCCCCCCCCCCCCCCCCACAGGCACTTGGAACCCAAAGGAGGGCTGGCCGCCAGCTCGTTACGTTTGCTTTGCTTCTCTTTGTTTTGCCTTGCTCCGCTTTGCTTTGCTCTTCCTGGCACAGTTTTGCTTTCCCATAGCTCCTTTCCCCTGCTGTTCTTGCCGCGGCTTTGCCTCAGATTGCTTTGCTGTTTCTTTCCTGGCACTGCTTTGCTTTTCCTTGTGCTACGTTCCCTCGCTCTGCTTTGACTTGCTCAGCTTTCCCTTCCCTGGCTATGCTTTCCTTGGTTTAGCTTTGGTTTACAGACCTGGCACTGCTCTGCCTTTCCTACCCCTGCTGTGCTTTGCCTTGCCTCAAACTGCGTTGCTTCCTTTTGTTTGCTCTGCCTTTCCTGGTTATGCTTGGCTTTTCCATGTGCTACTTTCCTTTGCTCAGCTTTGCCTTCCCTGGCCCTGCTTTGTTTTGCTTTATGGGGCCATGCTTTCTTTGTTTATCTTTGCCTTGCTCTGTTTTGCCTCACCTACTCCTGCTTTCATTTCCATTTTCAGGCCATGCTTTCCTTTGCTTTGCTTTGCTTTGTATTCCTGGCACTGCTTTGCTTCTCCATGTGCTACTTCCCTTTCCTCTGCTTTGCCTTCCCTGGCCCTGCTTTGTTTTGCTTTATGGGGCCATGCTTTCCTTTTTTTTTTTTTTTTTTTTTTATCTTTGCCTTGCTCTGTTTTGCCTCACCTGCTCCTGCTTTCATTTCCATTTTCAGGCCATGCTTACCTTTGCTTTGCTTTGCTTTGCATTCCTGGCATTGCTTTGCTTTTCCTTCTCTGCTCTGCTTAGCTTTTCTTAACCCTGCTCTGATTTGCCTTAGCTCGAACTGTTTCACTTTGTTGTGGTTTTATTTAGTTTTTGATTGTTGGTTTGTTTTTATTTTTATTTTTCATTATTATTTTTGTCTTTCTCTTTCCTGGCACTGCTTTGCTTTTCCTTGTACTACTTTCCTTTGCTCTGCTTTGCCTTCCTGTGCTTTGCCTTCCCTGGCCTTGCTTTGTTTGGCTTTATGGGGCCATGCTTTCCTTTGCGTAGCTTTGCTTTGCTTTGCTTTGCTTTGCTTTGCCTTGCACAGCTTTGCCTTCCCTGGCCATGCTTTCGTTTGCTTTATCAGGCCATGCTTTCTTTGGTTTAGCTTTGGTTTACAGACCTGGCACTGTATTGCTTTTCCAGCCCCTGCTGTGCTTTGCCTTGCCTCAAACTGCTTTGCTTTCCTTTGTTTGCTTTGTCTTTCCTGGTTATGCTTTGCTTTTCCTTGTGCTACTTTCCTTTGCTCAGCTTTGCCTTCCCTGGCCATGCTTTGCATCTCTTTACTATGATTTTTACTTTTTTTTTCTTTTCATGTTCATTGCATGTTTTGTTTTCCTTTTGGACCTATCTGATGTGTTTTTACAGGCCGTGCTTTGCTTTTCCAGGCCCTGCTTGTCACTGCTTTTCCTAATGCCGCTGTCTTTTCCCTAGCAGGGCTTCTCCTTGTTTTGCCCAGCTTTCGTCCACATTGCCCTCCTCTCCTGTGCTGCGCTAGGCTTCCTTTGGAGACAGTCTCAGTGTTTTTGCTGCTGAGTCGATTGGTATATTTATGAACACATACACCGTCAGACACACACGTTGGCCTCCCCGCAAGCCCAGCGACTGTCCCCTCGGAACTGGCACGTGGGGGCAGCAGGCCTGGCCAGCCGACATGGTCCATTTTGTGGCCCCAGCCATGCGGCGAGCCGCCAGGTGGGCCCCACTGCTAGTTGTCTGTGTGAGGTTCTCAACAACAATAAGTAACTACATGATTCCCACAACTACGGTGGAAGAAATACACAACAACAACAACAACAACAACAAAATTTATGTGTATATATATATAACCAGCTAAAGCAAGACATGGTTCTTGGCCACTGTCACGGTGGACTAGGAGCTGTGAAGGAGGCTGGGGAGAGGGTGATCAGGGTACAGCCACTGTCCAAGCCTGGCTGCCACCTGTACACAAAATGGAGCCCTCCGGTCTCCCCCCCCCCCCACAGGCACTTGGAACCCAAAGGAGGGCTGGCCGCCAGCTCGTTACGTTTGCTTTGCTTCTCTTTGTTTTGCCTTGCTCCGCTTTGCTTTGCTCTTCCTGGCACAGTTTTGCTTTCCCATAGCTCCTTTCCCCTGCTGTTCTTGCCGCGGCTTTGCCTCAGATTGCTTTGCTGTTTCTTTCCTGGCACTGCTTTGCTTTTCCTTGTGCTACGTTCCCTCGCTCTGCTTTGACTTGCTCAGCTTTCCCTTCCCTGGCTATGCTTTCCTTGGTTTAGCTTTGGTTTACAGACCTGGCACTGCTCTGCCTTTCCTACCCCTGCTGTGCTTTGCCTTGCCTCAAACTGCGTTGCTTCCTTTTGTTTGCTCTGCCTTTCCTGGTTATGCTTGGCTTTTCCATGTGCTACTTTCCTTTGCTCAGCTTTGCCTTCCCTGGCCCTGCTTTGTTTTGCTTTATGGGGCCATGCTTTCTTTGTTTATCTTTGCCTTGCTCTGTTTTGCCTCACCTACTCCTGCTTTCATTTCCATTTTCAGGCCATGCTTTCCTTTGCTTTGCTTTGCTTTGTATTCCTGGCACTGCTTTGCTTTTCCATGTGCTACTTCCCTTTCCTCTGCTTTGCCTTCCCTGGCCCTGCTTTGTTTTGCTTTATGGGGCCATGCTTTCCTTTTTTTTTTTTTTTTTTTTTTTTTATCTTTGCCTTGCTCTGTTTTGCCTCACCTGCTCCTGCTTTCATTTCCATTTTCAGGCCATGCTTTCCTTTGCTTTGCTTTGCTTTGCATTCCTGGCATTGCTTTGCTTTTCCTTCTCTGCTCTGCTTAGCTTTTCTTAACCCTGCTCTGATTTGCCTTAGCTCGAACTGTTTCACTTTGTTGTGGTTTTATTTAGTTTTTGATTGTTGGTTTGTTTTTATTTTTTTTTTTCATTATTATTTTTGTCTTTCTCTTTCCTGGCACTGCTTTGCTTTTCCTTGTACTACTTTCCTTTGCTCTGCTTTGCCTTCCTGTGCTTTGCCTTCCCTGGCCTTGCTTTGTTTGGCTTTATGGGGCCATGCTTTCCTTTGCGTAGCTTTGCTTTGCTTTGCTTTGCTTTGCTTTGCCTTGCACAGCTTTGCCTTCCCTGGCCATGCTTTCGTTTGCTTTATCAGGCCATGCTTTCTTTGGTTTAGCTTTGGTTTACAGACCTGGCACTGTATTGCTTTTCCAGCCCCTGCTGTGCTTTGCCTTGCCTCAAACTGCTTTGCTTTCCTTTGTTTGCTTTGTCTTTCCTGGTTATGCTTTGCTTTTCCTTGTGCTACTTTCCTTTGCTCAGCTTTGCCTTCCCTGGCCATGCTTTGCATCTCTTTACTATGATTTTTACTTTTTTTTTTTTTTTTTCTTTTCATGTTCATTGCATGTTTTGTTTTCCTTTTGGACCTATCTGATGTGTTTTTACAGGCCGTGCTTTGCTTTTCCAGGCCCTGCTTGTCACTGCTTTTCCTTATGCCGCTGTCTTTTCCCTAGCAGGGCTTCTCTTTGTTTTGCCCAGCTTTCGTCCACATTGCCCTCCTCTCCTGTGCTGCGCTAGGCTTCCTTTGGAGACAGTCTCACTGTTTTTGCTGCTGAGTCGATTGGTATATTTATGAACACATACACCGTCAGACACACACGTTGGCCTCCCCGCAAGCCCAGCGACTGTCCCCTCGGAACTGGCACGTGGGGGCAGCAGGCCTGGCCAGCCGACATGGTCCATTTTGTGGCCCCAGCCATGCGGCGAGCCGCCAGGTGGGCCCCACTGCTAGTTGTCTGTGTGAGGTTCTCAACAACAATAAGTAACTACATGATTCCCACAACTACGGTGGAAGAAATACACAACAACAACAACAACAACAACAAAATTTATGTGTATATATATATAACCAGCTAAAGCAAGACATGGTTCTTGCCCACTGTCACGGTGGACTAGGAGCTGTGAAGGAGGCTGGGGAGAGGGTGATCAGGGTACAGCCACTGTCCAAGCCTGGCTGCCACCTGTACACAAAATGGAGCCCTCAGGTCTCCCCCCCCCCCCCCAGGCACTTGGAACCCAAAGGAGGGCTGGCCGCCAGCTCGTTACGTTTGCTTTGCTTCTCTTTGTTTTGCCTTGCTCCGCTTTGCTTTGCTCTTCCTGGCACAGCTTTGCTTTCCCATAGCTCCTTTCCCCTGCTGTTCTTGCCACGGTTTTGCCTCAGATTGCTTTGCTGTTTCTTTCCTGGCACTGCTTTGTTTTTCCTTGTGCTACTTTCCTTTGCTCTGCTTTGCCTTCCTGTGCTTTGCCTTCCCTGGCCTTGCTTTGTTTGGCTTTATGGGGCCATGCTTTCCTTTGCGTAGCTTTGCTTTGCTTTGCTTTGCTTTGCTTTGCCTTGCACAGCTTTGCCTTCCCTGGCCATGCTTTCGTTTGCTTTATCAGGCCATGCTTTCCTTGGTTTAGCTTTGGTTTACAGACCTGGCACTGCATTGCTTTTCCAACCCCTGCTGTGCTTTGCCTTGCCTCAAACTGCTTTGCTTTCCTTTGTTTGCTCTGCCTTTCCTGGTTATGCTTTGCTTTTCCTGGTGCTACTTTCCTTTGCTCAGCTTTGCCTTCCCTGGCCCTGCTTTGTTTTGCTTTATGGGGCCATGCTTTCCTTTGCTTAGCTTTGCTTTGCTCTGCTTTGCTTTGCCTTGCTTTGCTTTGCCTTGCTATGCTTTGCCTTGCCATGCTTTGCCTTTCCTGGCCATGCTTTGCATCTCTTTACTATGATTTTTACTTTTTTTTTTTTTTTTTTTTTCTTTTCATGTTCATTGCATGTTTTGTTTTCCTTTTGGACCTATCTGATGTGTTTTTACAGGCCGTGCTTTGCTTTTCCAGGCCCTGCTTGTCACTGCTTTTCCTTATGCCGCTGTCTTTTCCCTAGCAGGGCTTCTCTTTGTTTTGCCCAGCTTTCGTCCACATTGCCCTCCTCTCCTGTGCTGCGCTAGGCTTCCTTTGGAGACAGTCTCACTGTTTTTGCTGCTGAGTCGATTGGTATATTTATGAACACATACACCGTCAGACACACACGTTGGCCTCCCCGCAAGCCCAGCGACTGTCCCCTCGGAACTGGCACGTGGGGGCAGCAGGCCTGGCCAGCCGACATGGTCCATTTTGTGGCCCCAGCCATGCGGCGAGCCGCCAGGTGGGCCCCACTGCTAGTTGTCTGTGTGAGGTTCTCAACAACAATAAGTAACTACATGATTCCCACAACTACGGTGGAAGAAATACACAACAACAACAACAACAACAACAAAATTTATGTGTATATATATATAACCAGCTAAAGCAAGACATGGTTCTTGCCCACTGTCACGGTGGACTAGGAGCTGTGAAGGAGGCTGGGGAGAGGGTGATCAGGGTACAGCCACTGTCCAAGCCTGGCTGCCACCTGTACACAAAATGGAGCCCTCAGGTCTCCCCCCCCCCCCCCCCCCCCCAGGCACTTGGAACCCAAAGGAGGGCTGGCCGCCAGCTCGTTACGTTTGCTTTGCTTCTCTTTGTTTTGCCTTGCTCCGCTTTGCTTTGCTCTTCCTGGCACAGTTTTGCTTTCCCATAGCTCCTTTCCCCTGCTGTTCTTGCCGCGGCTTTGCCTCAGATTGCTTTGCTGTTTCTTTCCTGGCAATGCTTTGCTTTTCCTTGTGCTACGTTCCCTCGCTCTGCTTTGACTTGCTCAGCTTTCCCTTCCCTGGCTATGCTTTCCTTGGTTTAGCTTTGGTTTACAGACCTGGCACTGCTCTGCCTTTCCTACCCCTGCTGTGCTTTGCCTTGCCTCAAACTGCGTTGCTTCCTTTTGTTTGCTCTGCCTTTCCTGGTTATGCTTGGCTTTTCCTGGTGCTACTTTCCTTTGCTCAGCTTTGCCTTCCCTGGCCCTGCTTTGTTTTGCTTTATGGGGCCATGCTTTCTTTGTTTATCTTTGCCTTGCTCTGTTTTGCCTCACCTACTCCTGCTTTCATTTCCATTTTCAGGCCATGCTTTGCTTTGCTTTGCTTTGTATTCCTGGCACTGCTTTGCTTTTCCATGTGCTACTTCCCTTTCCTCTGCTTTGCCTTCCCTGGCCCTGCTTTGTTTTGCTTTATGGGGCCATGCTTTCCTTTTTTTTTTTTTTTTTTTTTATCTTTGCCTTGCTCTGTTTTGCCTCACCTGCTCCTGCTTTCATTTCCATTTTCAGGCCATGCTTTCCTTTGCTTTGCTTTGCTTTGCATTCCTGGCATTGCTTTGCTTTTCCTTCTCTGCTCTGCTTAGCTTTTCTTAACCCTGCTCTGATTTGCCTTAGCTCGAACTGTTTCACTTTGTTGTGGTTTTATTTAGTTTTTGATTGTTGGTTTGTTTTTATTTTTTTTTTTCATTATTATTTTTGTCTTTCTCTTTCCTGGCACTGCTTTGCTTTTCCTTGTACTACTTTCCTTTGCTCTGCTTTGCCTTCCTGTGCTTTGCCTTCCCTGGCCTTGCTTTGTTTGGCTTTATGGGGCCATGCTTTCCTTTGCGTAGCTTTGCTTTGCTTTGCTTTGCTTTGCTTTGCCTTGCACAGCTTTGCCTTCCCTGGCCATGCTTTCGTTTGCTTTATCAGGCCATGCTTTCTTTGGTTTAGCTTTGGTTTACAGACCTGGCACTGTATTGCTTTTCCAGCCCCTGCTGTGCTTTGCCTTGCCTCAAACTGCTTTGCTTTCCTTTGTTTGCTTTGTCTTTCCTGGTTATGCTTTGCTTTTCCTTGTGCTACTTTCCTTTGCTCAGCTTTGCCTTCCCTGGCCATGCTTTGCATCTCTTTACTATGATTTTTACTTTTTTTTTTTTTTTTCTTTTCATGTTCATTGCATGTTTTGTTTTCCTTTTGGACCTATCTGATGTGTTTTTACAGGCCGTGCTTTGCTTTTCCAGGCCCTGCTTGTCACTGCTTTTCCTTATGCCGCTGTCTTTTCCCTAGCAGGGCTTCTCTTTGTTTTGCCCAGCTTTCGTCCACATTGCCCTCCTCTCCTGTGCTGCGCTAGGCTTCCTTTGGAGACAGTCTCACTGTTTTTGCTGCTGAGTCGATTGGTATATTTATGAACACATACACCGTCAGACACACACGTTGGCCTCCCCGCAAGCCCAGCGAGTGTCCCCTCGGAACTGGCACGTGGGGGCAGCAGGCCTGGCCATCCGACATGGTCCATTTTGTGGCCCCAGCCATGCGGCGAGCCGCCAGGTGGGCCCCACTGCTAGTTGTCTGTGTGAGGTTCTCAACAACAATAAGTAACTACATGATTCCCACAACTACGGTGGAAGAAATACACAACAACAACAACAACAACAACAAAATTTATGTGTATATATATATAACCAGCTAAAGCAAGACATGGTTCTTGCCCACTGTCACGGTGGACTAGGAGCTGTGAAGGAGGCTGGGGAGAGGGTGATCAGGGTACAGCCACTGTCCAAGCCTGGCTGCCACCTGTACACAAAATGGAGCCCTCAGGTCTCCCCCCCCCCCCCCAGGCACTTGGAACCCAAAGGAGGGCTGGCCGCCAGCTCGTTACGTTTGCTTTGCTTCTCTTTGTTTTGCCTTGCTCCGCTTTGCTTTGCTCTTCCTGGCACAGCTTTGCTTTCCCATAGCTCCTTTCCCCTGCTGTTCTTGCCACGGTTTTGCCTCAGATAGCTTTGCTGTTTCTTTCCTGGCACTGCTTTGTTTTTCCTTGTGCTACTTTCCTTTGCTCTGCTTTGCCTTCCTGTGCTTTGCCTTCCCTGGCCTTGCTTTGTTTGGCTTTATGGGGCCATGCTTTCCTTTGCGTAGCTTTGCTTTGCTTTGCTTTGCTTTGCTTTGCCTTGCACAGCTTTGCCTTCCCTGGCCATGCTTTCGTTTGCTTTATCAGGCCATGCTTTCCTTGGTTTAGCTTTGGTTTACAGACCTGGCACTGCATTGCTTTTCCAACCCCTGCTGTGCTTTGCCTTGCCTCAAACTGCTTTGCTTTCCTTTGTTTGCTCTGCCTTTCCTGGTTATGCTTTGCTTTTCCTGGTGCTACTTTCCTTTGCTCAGCTTTGCCTTCCCTGGCCCTGCTTTGTTTTGCTTTATGGGGCCATGCTTTCCTTTGCTTAGCTTTGCTTTGCTCTGCTTTGCTTTGCCTTGCTTTGCTTTGCCTTGCTATGCTTTGCCTTGCCATGCTTTGCCTTTCCTGGCCATGCTTTGCATCTCTTTACTATGATTTTTACTTTTTTTTTTTTTTTTTCTTTTCATGTTCATTGCATGTTTTGTTTTCCTTTTGGACCTATCTGATGTGTTTTTACAGGCCGTGCTTTGCTTTTCCAGGCCCTGCTTGTCACTGCTTTTCCTTATGCCGCTGTCTTTTCCCTAGCAGGGCTTCTCTTTGTTTTGCCCAGCTTTCGTCCACATTGCCCTCCTCTCCTGTGCTGCGCTAGGCTTCCTTTGGAGACAGTCTCACTGTTTTTGCTGCTGAGTCGATTGGTATATTTATGAACACATACACCGTCAGACACACACGTTGGCCTCCCCGCAAGCCCAGCGACTGTCCCCTCGGAACTGGCACGTGGGGGCAGCAGGCCTGGCCAGCCGACATGGTCCATTTTGTGGCCCCAGCCATGCGGCGAGCCGCCAGGTGGGCCCCACTGCTAGTTGTCTGTGTGAGGTTCTCAACAACAATAAGTAACTACATGATTCCCACAACTACGGTGGAAGAAATACACAACAACAACAACAACAACAACAAAATTTATGTGTATATATATATAACCAGCTAAAGCAAGACATGGTTCTTGCCCACTGTCACGGTGGACTAGGAGCTGTGAAGGAGGCTGGGGAGAGGGTGATCAGGGTACAGCCACTGTCCAAGCCTGGCTGCCACCTGTACACAAAATGGAGCCCTCAGGTCTCCCCCCCCCCCCACAGGCACTTGGAACCCAAAGGAGGGCTGGCCGCCAGCTCGTTACGTTTGCTTTGCTTCTCTTTGTTTTGCCTTGCTCCGCTTTGCTTTGCTCTTCCTGGCACAGTTTTGCTTTCCCATAGCTCCTTTCCCCTGCTGTTCTTGCCGCGGCTTTGCCTCAGATTGCTTTGCTGTTTCTTTCCTGGCAATGCTTTGCTTTTCCTTGTGCTACGTTCCCTCGCTCTGCTTTGACTTGCTCAGCTTTCCCTTCCCTGGCTATGCTTTCCTTGGTTTAGCTTTGGTTTACAGACCTGGCACTGCTCTGCCTTTCCTACCCCTGCTGTGCTTTGCCTTGCCTCAAACTGCGTTGCTTCCTTTTGTTTGCTCTGCCTTTCCTGGTTATGCTTTGCTTTTCCATGTGCTACTTTCCTTTGCTCAGCTTTGCCTTCCCTGGCCCTGCTTTGTTTTGCTTTATGGGGCCATGCTTTCTTTGTTTATCTTTGCCTTGCTCTGTTTTGCCTCACCTACTCCTGCTTTCATTTCCATTTTCAGGCCATGCTTTGCTTTGCTTTGCTTTGCTTTGTATTCCTGGCACTGCTTTGCTTTTCCATGTGCTACTTCCCTTTCCTCTGCTTTGCCTTCCCTGGCCCTGCTTTGTTTTGCTTTATGGGGCCATGCTTTCCTTTTTTTTTTTTTTTTTTTTTTTATCTTTGCCTTGCTCTGTTTTGCCTCACCTGCTCCTGCTTTCATTTCCATTTTCAGGCCATGCTTTCCTTTGCTTTGCTTTGCTTTGCATTCCTGGCATTGCTTTGCTTTTCCTTCTCTGCTCTGCTTAGCTTTTCTTAACCCTGCTCTGATTTGCCTTAGCTCGAACTGTTTCACTTTGTTGTGGTTTTATTTAGTTTTTGATTGTTGGTTTGTTTTTATTTTTTTTTTTCATTATTATTTTTGTCTTTCTCTTTCCTGGCACTGCTTTGCTTTTCCTTGTACTACTTTCCTTTGCTCTGCTTTGCCTTCCTGTGCTTTGCCTTCCCTGGCCTTGCTTTGTTTGGCTTTATGGGGCCATGCTTTCCTTTGCGTAGCTTTGCTTTGCTTTGCTTTGCTTTGCTTTGCCTTGCACAGCTTTGCCTTCCCTGGCCATGCTTTCGTTTGCTTTATCAGGCCATGCTTTCTTTGGTTTAGCTTTGGTTTACAGACCTGGCACTGTATTGCTTTTCCAGCCCCTGCTGTGCTTTGCCTTGCCTCAAACTGCTTTGCTTTCCTTTGTTTGCTTTGTCTTTCCTGGTTATGCTTTGCTTTTCCTTGTGCTACTTTCCTTTGCTCAGCTTTGCCTTCCCTGGCCATGCTTTGCATCTCTTTACTATGATTTTTACTTTTTTTTTTTTTTTTTCTTTTCATGTTCATTGCATGTTTTGTTTTCCTTTTGGACCTATCTGATGTGTTTTTACAGGCCGTGCTTTGCTTTTCCAGGCCCTGCTTGTCACTGCTTTTCCTTATGCCGCTGTCTTTTCCCTAGCAGGGCTTCTCTTTGTTTTGCCCAGCTTTCGTCCACATTGCCCTCCTCTCCTGTGCTGCGCTAGGCTTCCTTTGGAGACAGTCTCACTGTTTTTGCTGCTGAGTCGATTGGTATATTTATGAACACATACACCGTCAGACACACACGTTGGCCTCCCCGCAAGCCCAGCGACTGTCCCCTCGGAACTGGCACGTGGGGGCAGCAGGCCTGGCCAGCCGACATGGTCCATTTTGTGGCCCCAGCCATGCGGCGAGCCGCCAGGTGGGCCCCACTGCTAGTTGTCTGTGTGAGGTTCTCAACAACAATAAGTAACTACATGATTCCCACAACTACGGTGGAAGAAATACACAACAACAACAACAACAACAACAAAATTTATGTGTATATATATATAACCAGCTAAAGCAAGACATGGTTCTTGCCCACTGTCACGGTGGACTAGGAGCTGTGAAGGAGGCTGGGGAGAGGGTGATCAGGGTACAGCCACTGTCCAAGCCTGGCTGCCACCTGTACACAAAATGGAGCCCTCAGGTCTCCCCCCCCCCCCCCAGGCACTTGGAACCCAAAGGAGGGCTGGCCGCCAGCTCGTTACGTTTGCTTTGCTTCTCTTTGTTTTGCCTTGCTCCGCTTTGCTTTGCTCTTCCTGGCACAGCTTTGCTTTCCCATAGCTCCTTTCCCCTGCTGTTCTTGCCACGGTTTTGCCTCAGATAGCTTTGCTGTTTCTTTCCTGGCACTGCTTTGTTTTTCCTTGTGCTACTTTCCTTTGCTCTGCTTTGCCTTCCTGTGCTTTGCCTTCCCTGGCCTTGCTTTGTTTGGCTTTATGGGGCCATGCTTTCCTTTGCGTAGCTTTGCTTTGCTTTGCTTTGCTTTGCTTTGCCTTGCACAGCTTTGCCTTCCCTGGCCATGCTTTCGTTTGCTTTATCAGGCCATGCTTTCCTTGGTTTAGCTTTGGTTTACAGACCTGGCACTGCATTGCTTTTCCAACCCCTGCTGTGCTTTGCCTTGCCTCAAACTGCTTTGCTTTCCTTTGTTTGCTCTGCCTTTCCTGGTTATGCTTTGCTTTTCCTGGTGCTACTTTCCTTTGCTCAGCTTTGCCTTCCCTGGCCCTGCTTTGTTTTGCTTTATGGGGCCATGCTTTCCTTTGCTTAGCTTTGCTTTGCTCTGCTTTGCTTTGCCTTGCTTTGCTTTGCCTTGCTATGCTTTGCCTTGCCATGCTTTGCCTTTCCTGGCCATGCTTTGCATCTCTTTACTATGATTTTTACTTTTTTTTTTTTTTTTTTTTTTTTCTTTTCATGTTCATTGCATGTTTTGTTTTCCTTTTGGACCTATCTGATGTGTTTTTACAGGCCGTGCTTTGCTTTTCCAGGCCCTGCTTGTCACTGCTTTTCCTTATGCCGCTGTCTTTTCCCTAGCAGGGCTTCTCTTTGTTTTGCCCAGCTTTCGTCCACATTGCCCTCCTCTCCTGTGCTGCGCTAGGCTTCCTTTGGAGACAGTCTCAGTGTTTTTGCTGCTGAGTCGATTGGTATATTTATGAACACATACACCGTCAGACACACACGTTGGCCTCCCCGCAAGCCCAGCGAGTGTCCCCTCGGAACTGGCACGTGGGGGCAGCAGGCCTGGCCAGCCGACATGGTCCATTTTGTGGCCCCAGCCATGCGGCGAGCCGCCAGGTGGGCCCCACTGCTAGTTGTCTGTGTGAGGTTCTCAACAACAATAAGTAACTACATGATTCCCACAACTACGGTGGAAGAAATACACAACAACAACAACAACAACAACAAAATTTATGTGTATATATATATAACCAGCTAAAGCAAGACATGGTTCTTGCCCACTGTCACGGTGGACTAGGAGCTGTGAAGGAGGCTGGGGAGAGGGTGATCAGGGTACAGCCACTGTCCAAGCCTGGCTGCCACCTGTACACAAAATGGAGCCCTCAGGTCTCCCCCCCCCCCCCCCCCCCCAGGCACTTGGAACCCAAAGGAGGGCTGGCCGCCAGCTCGTTACGTTTGCTTTGCTTCTCTTTGTTTTGCCTTGCTCCGCTTTGCTTTGCTCTTCCTGGCACAGTTTTGCTTTCCCATAGCTCCTTTCCCCTGCTGTTCTTGCCGCGGCTTTGCCTCAGATTGCTTTGCTGTTTCTTTCCTGGCAATGCTTTGCTTTTCCTTGTGCTACGTTCCCTCGCTCTGCTTTGACTTGCTCAGCTTTCCCTTCCCTGGCTATGCTTTCCTTGGTTTAGCTTTGGTTTACAGACCTGGCACTGCATTGCTTTTCCAACCCCTGCTGTGCTTTGCCTTGCCTCAAACTGCGTTGCTTCCTTTTGTTTGCTCTGCCTTTCCTGGTTATGCTTGGCTTTTCCATGTGCTACTTTCCTTTGCTCAGCTTTGCCTTCCCTGGCCCTGCTTTGTTTTGCTTTATGGGGCCATGCTTTCTTTGTTTATCTTTGCCTTGCTCTGTTTTGCCTCACCTACTCCTGCTTTCATTTCCATTTTCAGGCCATGCTTTCCTTTGCTTTGCTTTGTATTCCTGGCACTGCTTTGCTTTTCCATGTGCTACTTCCCTTTCCTCTGCTTTGCCTTCCCTGGCCCTGCTTTGTTTTGCTTTATGGGGCCATGCTTTCCTTTTTTTTTTTTTTTTTTTTTATCTTTGCCTTGCTCTGTTTTGCCTCACCTGCTCCTGCTTTCATTTCCATTTTCAGGCCATGCTTTCCTTTGCTTTGCTTTGCTTTGCATTCCTGGCATTGCTTTGCTTTTCCTTCTCTGCTCTGCTTAGCTTTTCTTAACCCTGCTCTGATTTGCCTTAGCTCGAACTGTTTCACTTTGTTGTGGTTTTATTTAGTTTTTGATTGTTGGTTTGTTTTTATTTTTTTTTTTCATTATTATTTTTGTCTTTCTCTTTCCTGGCACTGCTTTGCTTTTCCTTGTACTACTTTCCTTTGCTCTGCTTTGCCTTCCTGTGCTTTGCCTTCCCTGGCCTTGCTTTGTTTGGCTTTATGGGGCCATGCTTTCCTTTGCGTAGCTTTGCTTTGCTTTGCTTTGCTTTGCTTTGCCTTGCACAGCTTTGCCTTCCCTGGCCATGCTTTCGTTTGCTTTATCAGGCCATGCTTTCTTTGGTTTAGCTTTGGTTTACAGACCTGGCACTGTATTGCTTTTCCAGCCCCTGCTGTGCTTTGCCTTGCCTCAAACTGCTTTGCTTTCCTTTGTTTGCTTTGTCTTTCCTGGTTATGCTTTGCTTTTCCTTGTGCTACTTTCCTTTGCTCAGCTTTGCCTTCCCTGGCCATGCTTTGCATCTCTTTACTATGATTTTTACTTTTTTTTTTTTTTTTTCTTTTCATGTTCATTGCATGTTTTGTTTTCCTTTTGGACCTATCTGATGTGTTTTTACAGGCCGTGCTTTGCTTTTCCAGGCCCTGCTTGTCACTGCTTTTCCTTATGCCGCTGTCTTTTCCCTAGCAGGGCTTCTCTTTGTTTTGCCCAGCTTTCGTCCACATTGCCCTCCTCTCCTGTGCTGCGCTAGGCTTCCTTTGGAGACAGTCTCAGTGTTTTTGCTGCTGAGTCGATTGGTATATTTATGAACACATACACCGTCAGACACACACGTTGGCCTCCCCGCAAGCCCAGCGAGTGTCCCCTCGGAACTGGCACGTGGGGGCAGCAGGCCTGGCCAGCCGACATGGTCCATTTTGTGGCCCCAGCCATGCGGCGAGCCGCCAGGTGGGCCCCACTGCTAGTTGTCTGTGTGAGGTTCTCAACAACAATAAGTAACTACATGATTCCCACAACTACGGTGGAAGAAATACACAACAACAACAACAACAACAACAAAATTTATGTGTATATATATATAACCAGCTAAAGCAAGACATGGTTCTTGCCCACTGTCACGGTGGACTAGGAGCTGTGAAGGAGGCTGGGGAGAGGGTGATCAGGGTACAGCCACTGTCCAAGCCTGGCTGCCACCTGTACACAAAATGGAGCCCTCAGGTCTCCCCCCCCCCCCCCAGGCACTTGGAACCCAAAGGAGGGCTGGCCGCCAGCTCGTTACGTTTGCTTTGCTTCTCTTTGTTTTGCCTTGCTCCGCTTTGCTTTGCTCTTCCTGGCACAGCTTTGCTTTCCCATAGCTCCTTTCCCCTGCTGTTCTTGCCACGGTTTTGCCTCAGATAGCTTTGCTGTTTCTTTCCTGGCACTGCTTTGTTTTTCCTTGTGCTACTTTCCTTTGCTCTGCTTTGCCTTCCTGTGCTTTGCCTTCCCTGGCCTTGCTTTGTTTGGCTTTATGGGGCCATGCTTTCCTTTGCGTAGCTTTGCTTTGCTTTGCTTTGCTTTGCTTTGCCTTGCACAGCTTTGCCTTCCCTGGCCATGCTTTCGTTTGCTTTATCAGGCCATGCTTTCCTTGGTTTAGCTTTGGTTTACAGACCTGGCACTGCATTGCTTTTCCAACCCCTGCTGTGCTTTGCCTTGCCTCAAACTGCTTTGCTTTCCTTTGTTTGCTCTGCCTTTCCTGGTTATGCTTTGCTTTTCCTGGTGCTACTTTCCTTTGCTCAGCTTTGCCTTCCCTGGCCCTGCTTTGTTTTGCTTTATGGGGCCATGCTTTCCTTTGCTTAGCTTTGCTTTGCTCTGCTTTGCTTTGCCTTGCTTTGCTTTGCCTTGCTATGCTTTGCCTTGCCATGCTTTGCCTTTCCTGGCCATGCTTTGCATCTCTTTACTATGATTTTTACTTTTTTTTTTTTTTTTTTTTTTTCTTTTCATGTTCATTGCATGTTTTGTTTTCCTTTTGGACCTATCTGATGTGTTTTTACAGGCCGTGCTTTGCTTTTCCAGGCCCTGCTTGTCACTGCTTTTCCTTATGCCGCTGTCTTTTCCCTAGCAGGGCTTCTCTTTGTTTTGCCCAGCTTTCGTCCACATTGCCCTCCTCTCCTGTGCTGTGCTAGGCTTCCTTTGGAGACAGTCTCACTGTTTTTGCTGCTGAGTCGATTGGTATATTTATGAACACATACACCGTCAGACACACACGTTGGCCTCCCCGCAAGCCCAGCGACTGTCCCCTCGGAACTGGCACGTGGGGGCAGCAGGCCTGGCCAGCCGACATGGTCCATTTTGTGGCCCCAGCCATGCGGCGAGCCGCCAGGTGGGCCCCACTGCTAGTTGTCTGTGTGAGGTTCTCAACAACAATAAGTAACTACATGATTCCCACAACTACGGTGGAAGAAATACACAACAACAACAACAACAACAACAAAATTTATGTGTATATATATATAACCAGCTAAAGCAAGACATGGTTCTTGCCCACTGTCACGGTGGACTAGGAGCTGTGAAGGAGGCTGGGGAGAGGGTGATCAGGGTACAGCCACTGTCCAAGCCTGGCTGCCACCTGTACACAAAATGGAGCCCTCCGGTCTCCCCCCCCCCCCCCCAGGCACTTGGAACCCAAAGGAGGGCTGGCCGCCAGCTCGTTACGTTTGCTTTGCTTCTCTTTGTTTTGCCTTGCTCCGCTTTGCTTTGCTCTTCCTGGCACAGTTTTGCTTTCCCATAGCTCCTTTCCCCTGCTGTTCTTGCCGCGGCTTTGCCTCAGATTGCTTTGCTGTTTCTTTCCTGGCAATGCTTTGCTTTTCCTTGTGCTACGTTCCCTCGCTCTGCTTTGACTTGCTCAGCTTTCCCTTCCCTGGCTATGCTTTCCTTGGTTTAGCTTTGGTTTACAGACCTGGCACTGCTCTGCCTTTCCTACCCCTGCTGTGCTTTGCCTTGCCTCAAACTGCGTTGCTTCCTTTTGTTTGCTCTGCCTTTCCTGGTTATGCTTGGCTTTTCCATGTGCTACTTTCCTTTGCTCAGCTTTGCCTTCCCTGGCCCTGCTTTGTTTTGCTTTATGGGGCCATGCTTTCTTTGTTTATCTTTGCCTTGCTCTGTTTTGCCTCACCTACTCCTGCTTTCATTTCCATTTTCAGGCCATGCTTTCCTTTGCTTTGCTTTGCTTTGTATTCCTGGCACTGCTTTGCTTTTCCATGTGCTACTTCCCTTTCCTCTGCTTTGCCTTCCCTGGCCCTGCTTTGTTTTGCTTTATGGGGCCATGCTTTCCTTTTTTTTTTTTTTTTTTTTTATCTTTGCCTTGCTCTGTTTTGCCTCACCTGCTCCTGCTTTCATTTCCATTTTCAGGCCATGCTTTCCTTTGCTTTGCTTTGCTTTGCATTCCTGGCATTGCTTTGCTTTTCCTTCTCTGCTCTGCTTAGCTTTTCTTAACCCTGCTCTGATTTGCCTTAGCTCGAACTGTTTCACTTTGTTGTGGTTTTATTTAGTTTTTGATTGTTGGTTTGTTTTTATTTTTTTTTTCATTATTATTTTTGTCTTTCTCTTTCCTGGCACTGCTTTGCTTTTCCTTGTACTACTTTCCTTTGCTCTGCTTTGCCTTCCTGTGCTTTGCCTTCCCTGGCCTTGCTTTGTTTGGCTTTATGGGGCCATGCTTTCCTTTGCGTAGCTTTGCTTTGCTTTGCTTTGCTTTGCTTTGCTTTGCCTTGCACAGCTTTGCCTTCCCTGGCCATGCTTTCGTTTGCTTTATCAGGCCATGCTTTCTTTGGTTTAGCTTTGGTTTACAGACCTGGCACTGTATTGCTTTTCCAGCCCCTGCTGTGCTTTGCCTTGCCTCAAACTGCTTTGCTTTCCTTTGTTTGCTTTGTCTTTCCTGGTTATGCTTTGCTTTTCCTGGTGCTACTTTCCTTTGCTCAGCTTTGCCTTCCCTGGCCATGCTTTGCATCTCTTTACTATGATTTTTACTTTTTTTTTCTTTTCATGTTCATTGCATGTTTTGTTTTCCTTTTGGACCTATCTGATGTGTTTTTACAGGCCGTGCTTTGCTTTTCCAGGCCCTGCTTGTCACTGCTTTTCCTTATGCCGCTGTCTTTTCCCTAGCAGGGCTTCTCTTTGTTTTGCCCAGCTTTCGTCCACATTGCCCTCCTCTCCTGTGCTGCGCTAGGCTTCCTTTGGAGACAGTCTCAGTGTTTTTGCTGCTGAGTCGATTGGTATATTTATGAACACATACACCGTCAGACACACACGTTGGCCTCCCCGCAAGCCCAGCGACTGTCCCCTCGGAACTGGCACGTGGGGGCAGCAGGCCTGGCCAGCCGACATGGTCCATTTTGTGGCCCCAGCCATGCGGCGAGCCGCCAGGTGGGCCCCACTGCTAGTTGTCTGTGTGAGGTTCTCAACAACAATAAGTAACTACATGATTCCCACAACTACGGTGGAAGAAATACACAACAACAACAACAACAACAACAAAATTTATGTGTATATATATATAACCAGCTAAAGCAAGACATGGTTCTTGCCCACTGTCACGGTGGACTAGGAGCTGTGAAGGAGGCTGGGGAGAGGGTGATCAGGGTACAGCCACTGTCCAAGCCTGGCTGCCACCTGTACACAAAATGGAGCCCTCCGGTCTCCCCCCCCCCCCCCCCCCCCACAGGCACTTGGAACCCAAAGGAGGGCTGGCCGCCAGCTCGTTACGTTTGCTTTGCTTCTCTTTGTTTTGCCTTGCTCCGCTTTGCTTTGCTCTTCCTGGCACAGTTTTGCTTTCCCATAGCTCCTTTCCCCTGCTGTTCTTGCCGCGGCTTTGCCTCAGATTGCTTTGCTGTTTCTTTCCTGGCAATGCTTTGCTTTTCCTTGTGCTACGTTCCCTCGCTCTGCTTTGACTTGCTCAGCTTTCCCTTCCCTGGCTATGCTTTCCTTGGTTTAGCTTTGGTTTACAGACCTGGCACTGCTCTGCCTTTCCTACCCCTGCTGTGCTTTGCCTTGCCTCAAACTGCGTTGCTTCCTTTTGTTTGCTCTGCCTTTCCTGGTTATGCTTGGCTTTTCCATGTGCTACTTTCCTTTGCTCAGCTTTGCCTTCCCTGGCCCTGCTTTGTTTTGCTTTATGGGGCCATGCTTTCTTTGTTTATCTTTGCCTTGCTCTGTTTTGCCTCACCTACTCCTGCTTTCATTTCCATTTTCAGGCCATGCTTTCCTTTGCTTTGCTTTGCTTTGTATTCCTGGCACTGCTTTGCTTTTCCATGTGCTACTTCCCTTTCCTCTGCTTTGCCTTCCCTGGCCCTGCTTTGTTTTGCTTTATGGGGCCATGCTTTCCTTTTTTTTTTTTTTTTTTTTTTATCTTTGCCTTGCTCTGTTTTGCCTCACCTGCTCCTGCTTTCATTTCCATTTTCAGACCATGCTTTCCTTTGCTTTGCTTCGCTTTGCATTCCTGGCATTGCTTTGCTTTTCCTTCTCTGCTCTGCTTAGCTTTTCTTAACCCTGCTCTGATTTGCCTTAGCTCGAACTGTTTCACTTTGTTGTGGTTTTATTTAGTTTTTGATTGTTGGTTTGTTTTTATTTTTTTTTTTTTCATTATTATTTTTGTCTTTCTCTTTCCTGGCACTGCTTTGCTTTTCCTTGTACTACTTTCCTTTGCTCTGCTTTGCCTTCCTGTGCTTTGCCTTCCCTGGCCTTGCTTTGTTTGGCTTTATGGGGCCATGCTTTCCTTTGTGTAGCTTTGCTTTGCTTTGCTTTGCTTTGCTTTGCTTTGCCTTGCACAGCTTTGCCTTCCCTGGCCATGCTTTCGTTTGCTTTATCAGGCCATGCTTTCTTTGGTTTAGCTTTGGTTTACAGACCTGGCACTGTATTGCTTTTCCAGCCCCTGCTGTGCTTTGCCTTGCCTCAAACTGCTTTGCTTTCCTTTGTTTGCTTTGTCTTTCCTGGTTATGCTTTGCTTTTCCTGGTGCTACTTTCCTTTGCTCAGCTTTGCCTTCCCTGGCCATGCTTTGCATCTCTTTACTATGATTTTTACTTTTTTTTTCTTTTCATGTTCATTGCATGTTTTGTTTTCCTTTTGGACCTATCTGATGTGTTTTTACAGGCCGTGCTTTGCTTTTCCAGGCCCTGCTTGTCACTGCTTTTCCTTATGCCGCTGTCTTTTCCCTAGCAGGGCTTCTCTTTGTTTTGCCCAGCTTTCGTCCACATTGCCCTCCTCTCCTGTGCTGCGCTAGGCTTCCTTTGGAGACAGTCTCAGTGTTTTTGCTGCTGAGTCGATTGGTATATTTATGAACACATACACCGTCAGACACACACGTTGGCCTCCCCGCAAGCCCAGCGAGTGTCCCCTCGGAACTGGCACGTGGGGGCAGCAGGCCTGGCCAGCCGACATGGTCCATTTTGTGGCCCCAGCCATGCGGCGAGCCGCCAGGTGGGCCCCACTGCTAGTTGTCTGTGTGAGGTTCTCAACAACAATAAGTAACTACATGATTCCCACAACTACGGTGGAAGAAATACACAACAACAACAACAACAACAACAAAATTTATGTGTATATATATATAACCAGCTAAAGCAAGACATGGTTCTTGCCCACTGTCACGGTGGACTAGGAGCTGTGAAGGAGGCTGGGGAGAGGGTGATCAGGGTACAGCCACTGTCCAAGCCTGGCTGCCACCTGTACACAAAATGGAGCCCTCCGGTCTCCCCCCCCCCCCCCCCCCCCACAGGCACTTGGAACCCAAAGGAGGGCTGGCCGCCAGCTCGTTACGTTTGCTTTGCTTCTCTTTGTTTTGCCTTGCTCCGCTTTGCTTTGCTCTTCCTGGCACAGTTTTGCTTTCCCATAGCTCCTTTCCCCTGCTGTTCTTGCCGCGGCTTTGCCTCAGATTGCTTTGCTGTTTCTTTCCTGGCAATGCTTTGCTTTTCCTTGTGCTACGTTCCCTCGCTCTGCTTTGACTTGCTCAGCTTTCCCTTCCCTGGCTATGCTTTCCTTGGTTTAGCTTTGGTTTACAGACCTGGCACTGCTCTGCCTTTCCTACCCCTGCTGTGCTTTGCCTTGCCTCAAACTGCGTTGCTTCCTTTTGTTTGCTCTGCCTTTCCTGGTTATGCTTGGCTTTTCCATGTGCTACTTTCCTTTGCTCAGCTTTGCCTTCCCTGGCCCTGCTTTGTTTTGCTTTATGGGGCCATGCTTTCTTTGTTTATCTTTGCCTTGCTCTGTTTTGCCTCACCTACTCCTGCTTTCATTTCCATTTTCAGGCCATGCTTTCCTTTGCTTTGCTTTGCTTTGTATTCCTGGCACTGCTTTGCTTTTCCATGTGCTACTTCCCTTTCCTCTGCTTTGCCTTCCCTGGCCCTGCTTTGTTTTGCTTTATGGGGCCATGCTTTCCTTTTTTTTTTTTTTTTTTTTTTTATCTTTGCCTTGCTCTGTTTTGCCTCACCTGCTCCTGCTTTCATTTCCATTTTCAGGCCATGCTTTCCTTTGCTTTGCTTTGCTTTGCATTCCTGGCATTGCTTTGCTTTTCCTTCTCTGCTCTGCTTAGCTTTTCTTAACCCTGCTCTGATTTGCCTTAGCTCGAACTGTTTCACTTTGTTGTGGTTTTATTTAGTTTTTGATTGTTGGTTTGTTTTTATTTTTTTTTTTCATTATTATTTTTGTCTTTCTCTTTCCTGGCACTGCTTTGCTTTTCCTTGTACTACTTTCCTTTGCTCTGCTTTGCCTTCCTGTGCTTTGCCTTCCCTGGCCTTGCTTTGTTTGGCTTTATGGGGCCATGCTTTCCTTTGCGTAGCTTTGCTTTGCTTTGCTTTGCTTTGCTTTGCTTTGCCTTGCACAGCTTTGCCTTCCCTGGCCATGCTTTCGTTTGCTTTATCAGGCCATGCTTTCTTTGGTTTAGCTTTGGTTTACAGACCTGGCACTGTATTGCTTTTCCAGCCCCTGCTGTGCTTTGCCTTGCCTCAAACTGCTTTGCTTTCCTTTGTTTGCTTTGTCTTTCCTGGTTATGCTTTGCTTTTCCTGGTGCTACTTTCCTTTGCTCAGCTTTGCCTTCCCTGGCCATGCTTTGCATCTCTTTACTATGATTTTTACTTTTTTTTTCTTTTCATGTTCATTGCATGTTTTGTTTTCCTTTTGGACCTATCTGATGTGTTTTTACAGGCCGTGCTTTGCTTTTCCAGGCCCTGCTTGTCACTGCTTTTCCTTATGCCGCTGTCTTTTCCCTAGCAGGGCTTCTCTTTGTTTTGCCCAGCTTTCGTCCACATTGCCCTCCTCTCCTGTGCTGCGCTAGGCTTCCTTTGGAGACAGTCTCAGTGTTTTTGCTGCTGAGTCGATTGGTATATTTATGAACACATACACCGTCAGACACACACGTTGGCCTCCCCGCAAGCCCAGCGACTGTCCCCTCGGAACTGGCACGTGGGGGCAGCAGGCCTGGCCAGCCGACATGGTCCATTTTGTGGCCCCAGCCATGCGGCGAGCCGCCAGGTGGGCCCCACTGCTAGTTGTCTGTGTGAGGTTCTCAACAACAATAAGTAACTACATGATTCCCACAACTACGGTGGAAGAAATACACAACAACAACAACAACAACAACAAAATTTATGTGTATATATATATAACCAGCTAAAGCAAGACATGGTTCTTGCCCACTGTCACGGTGGACTAGGAGCTGTGAAGGAGGCTGGGGAGAGGGTGATCAGGGTACAGCCACTGTCCAAGCCTGGCTGCCACCTGTACACAAAATGGAGCCCTCCGGTCTCCCCCCCCCCCCCCCCCCCACAGGCACTTGGAACCCAAAGGAGGGCTGGCCGCCAGCTCGTTACGTTTGCTTTGCTTCTCTTTGTTTTGCCTTGCTCCGCTTTGCTTTGCTCTTCCTGGCACAGTTTTGCTTTCCCATAGCTCCTTTCCCCTGCTGTTCTTGCCGCGGCTTTGCCTCAGATTGCTTTGCTGTTTCTTTCCTGGCAATGCTTTGCTTTTCCTTGTGCTACGTTCCCTCGCTCTGCTTTGACTTGCTCAGCTTTCCCTTCCCTGGCTATGCTTTCCTTGGTTTAGCTTTGGTTTACAGACCTGGCACTGCTCTGCCTTTCCTACCCCTGCTGTGCTTTGCCTTGCCTCAAACTGCGTTGCTTCCTTTTGTTTGCTCTGCCTTTCCTGGTTATGCTTGGCTTTTCCATGTGCTACTTTCCTTTGCTCAGCTTTGCCTTCCCTGGCCCTGCTTTGTTTTGCTTTATGGGGCCATGCTTTCTTTGTTTATCTTTGCCTTGCTCTGTTTTGCCTCACCTACTCCTGCTTTCATTTCCATTTTCAGGCCATGCTTTCCTTTGCTTTGCTTTGCTTTGTATTCCTGGCACTGCTTTGCTTTTCCATGTGCTACTTCCCTTTCCTCTGCTTTGCCTTCCCTGGCCCTGCTTTGTTTTGCTTTATGGGGCCATGCTTTCCTTTTTTTTTTTTTTTTTTTTATCTTTGCCTTGCTCTGTTTTGCCTCACCTGCTCCTGCTTTCATTTCCATTTTCAGGCCATGCTTTCCTTTGCTTTGCTTTGCTTTGCATTCCTGGCATTGCTTTGCTTTTCCTTCTCTGCTCTGCTTAGCTTTTCTTAACCCTGCTCTGATTTGCCTTAGCTCGAACTGTTTCACTTTGTTGTGGTTTTATTTAGTTTTTGATTGTTGGTTTGTTTTTATTTTTTTTTTTCATTATTATTTTTGTCTTTCTCTTTCCTGGCACTGCTTTGCTTTTCCTTGTACTACTTTCCTTTGCTCTGCTTTGCCTTCCTGTGCTTTGCCTTCCCTGGCCTTGCTTTGTTTGGCTTTATGGGGCCATGCTTTCCTTTGCGTAGCTTTGCTTTGCTTTGCTTTGCTTTGCTTTGCTTTGCCTTGCACAGCTTTGCCTTCCCTGGCCATGCTTTCGTTTGCTTTATCAGGCCATGCTTTCTTTGGTTTAGCTTTGGTTTACAGACCTGGCACTGTATTGCTTTTCCAGCCCCTGCTGTGCTTTGCCTTGCCTCAAACTGCTTTGCTTTCCTTTGTTTGCTTTGTCTTTCCTGGTTATGCTTTGCTTTTCCTGGTGCTACTTTCCTTTGCTCAGCTTTGCCTTCCCTGGCCATGCTTTGCATCTCTTTACTATGATTTTTACTTTTTTTTTCTTTTCATGTTCATTGCATGTTTTGTTTTCCTTTTGGACCTATCTGATGTGTTTTTACAGGCCGTGCTTTGCTTTTCCAGGCCCTGCTTGTCACTGCTTTTCCTTATGCCGCTGTCTTTTCCCTAGCAGGGCTTCTCTTTGTTTTGCCCAGCTTTCGTCCACATTGCCCTCCTCTCCTGTGCTGCGCTAGGCTTCCTTTGGAGACAGTCTCAGTGTTTTTGCTGCTGAGTCGATTGGTATATTTATGAACACATACACCGTCAGACACACACGTTGGCCTCCCCGCAAGCCCAGCGACTGTCCCCTCGGAACTGGCACGTGGGGGCAGCAGGCCTGGCCAGCCGACATGGTCCATTTTGTGGCCCCAGCCATGCGGCGAGCCGCCAGGTGGGCCCCACTGCTAGTTGTCTGTGTGAGGTTCTCAACAACAATAAGTAACTACATGATTCCCACAACTACGGTGGAAGAAATACACAACAACAACAACAACAACAACAAAATTTATGTGTATATATATATAACCAGCTAAAGCAAGACATGGTTCTTGCCCACTGTCACGGTGGACTAGGAGCTGTGAAGGAGGCTGGGGAGAGGGTGATCAGGGTACAGCCACTGTCCAAGCCTGGCTGCCACCTGTACACAAAATGGAGCCCTCCGGTCTCCCCCCCCCCCCCCCCCCCCCACAGGCACTTGGAACCCAAAGGAGGGCTGGCCGCCAGCTCGTTACGTTTGCTTTGCTTCTCTTTGTTTTGCCTTGCTCCGCTTTGCTTTGCTCTTCCTGGCACAGTTTTGCTTTCCCATAGCTCCTTTCCCCTGCTGTTCTTGCCGCGGCTTTGCCTCAGATTGCTTTGCTGTTTCTTTCCTGGCAATGCTTTGCTTTTCCTTGTGCTACGTTCCCTCGCTCTGCTTTGACTTGCTCAGCTTTCCCTTCCCTGGCTATGCTTTCCTTGGTTTAGCTTTGGTTTACAGACCTGGCACTGCTCTGCCTTTCCTACCCCTGCTGTGCTTTGCCTTGCCTCAAACTGCGTTGCTTCCTTTTGTTTGCTCTGCCTTTCCTGGTTATGCTTGGCTTTTCCATGTGCTACTTTCCTTTGCTCAGCTTTGCCTTCCCTGGCCCTGCTTTGTTTTGCTTTATGGGGCCATGCTTTCTTTGTTTATCTTTGCCTTGCTCTGTTTTGCCTCACCTACTCCTGCTTTCATTTCCATTTTCAGGCCATGCTTTCCTTTGCTTTGCTTTGCTTTGTATTCCTGGCACTGCTTTGCTTTTCCATGTGCTACTTCCCTTTCCTCTGCTTTGCCTTCCCTGGCCCTGCTTTGTTTTGCTTTATGGGGCCATGCTTTCCTTTTTTTTTTTTTTTTTTTTATCTTTGCCTTGCTCTGTTTTGCCTCACCTGCTCCTGCTTTCATTTCCATTTTCAGGCCATGCTTTCCTTTGCTTTGCTTCGCTTTGCATTCCTGGCATTGCTTTGCTTTTCCTTCTCTGCTCTGCTTAGCTTTTCTTAACCCTGCTCTGATTTGCCTTAGCTCGAACTGTTTCACTTTGTTGTGGTTTTATTTAGTTTTTGATTGTTGGTTTGTTTTTATTTTTTTTTTTTCATTATTATTTTTGTCTTTCTCTTTCCTGGCACTGCTTTGCTTTTCCTTGTACTACTTTCCTTTGCTCTGCTTTGCCTTCCTGTGCTTTGCCTTCCCTGGCCTTGCTTTGTTTGGCTTTATGGGGCCATGCTTTCCTTTGCGTAGCTTTGCTTTGCTTTGCTTTGCTTTGCTTTGCTTTGCCTTGCACAGCTTTGCCTTCCCTGGCCATGCTTTCGTTTGCTTTATCAGGCCATGCTTTCTTTGGTTTAGCTTTGGTTTACAGACCTGGCACTGTATTGCTTTTCCAGCCCCTGCTGTGCTTTGCCTTGCCTCAAACTGCTTTGCTTTCCTTTGTTTGCTTTGTCTTTCCTGGTTATGCTTTGCTTTTCCTGGTGCTACTTTCCTTTGCTCAGCTTTGCCTTCCCTGGCCATGCTTTGCATCTCTTTACTATGATTTTTACTTTTTTTTTCTTTTCATGTTCATTGCATGTTTTGTTTTCCTTTTGGACCTATCTGATGTGTTTTTACAGGCCGTGCTTTGCTTTTCCAGGCCCTGCTTGTCACTGCTTTTCCTTATGCCGCTGTCTTTTCCCTAGCAGGGCTTCTCTTTGTTTTGCCCAGCTTTCGTCCACATTGCCCTCCTCTCCTGTGCTGCGCTAGGCTTCCTTTGGAGACAGTCTCAGTGTTTTTGCTGCTGAGTCGATTGGTATATTTATGAACACATACACCGTCAGACACACACGTTGGCCTCCCCGCAAGCCCAGCGACTGTCCCCTCGGAACTGGCACGTGGGGGCAGCAGGCCTGGCCAGCCGACATGGTCCATTTTGTGGCCCCAGCCATGCGGCGAGCCGCCAGGTGGGCCCCACTGCTAGTTGTCTGTGTGAGGTTCTCAACAACAATAAGTAACTACATGATTCCCACAACTACGGTGGAAGAAATACACAACAACAACAACAACAACAACAAAATTTATGTGTATATATATATAACCAGCTAAAGCAAGACATGGTTCTTGCCCACTGTCACGGTGGACTAGGAGCTGTGAAGGAGGCTGGGGAGAGGGTGATCAGGGTACAGCCACTGTCCAAGCCTGGCTGCCACCTGTACACAAAATGGAGCCCTCCGGTCTCCCCCCCCCCCCCCCCCCCCACAGGCACTTGGAACCCAAAGGAGGGCTGGCCGCCAGCTCGTTACGTTTGCTTTGCTTCTCTTTGTTTTGCCTTGCTCCGCTTTGCTTTGCTCTTCCTGGCACAGTTTTGCTTTCCCATAGCTCCTTTCCCCTGCTGTTCTTGCCGCGGCTTTGCCTCAGATTGCTTTGCTGTTTCTTTCCTGGCAATGCTTTGCTTTTCCTTGTGCTACGTTCCCTCGCTCTGCTTTGACTTGCTCAGCTTTCCCTTCCCTGGCTATGCTTTCCTTGGTTTAGCTTTGGTTTACAGACCTGGCACTGCTCTGCCTTTCCTACCCCTGCTGTGCTTTGCCTTGCCTCAAACTGCGTTGCTTCCTTTTGTTTGCTCTGCCTTTCCTGGTTATGCTTGGCTTTTCCATGTGCTACTTTCCTTTGCTCAGCTTTGCCTTCCCTGGCCCTGCTTTGTTTTGCTTTATGGGGCCATGCTTTCTTTGTTTATCTTTGCCTTGCTCTGTTTTGCCTCACCTACTCCTGCTTTCATTTCCATTTTCAGGCCATGCTTTCCTTTGCTTTGCTTTGCTTTGTATTCCTGGCACTGCTTTGCTTTTCCATGTGCTACTTCCCTTTCCTCTGCTTTGCCTTCCCTGGCCCTGCTTTGTTTTGCTTTATGGGGCCATGCTTTCCTTTTTTTTTTTTTTTTTTTTATCTTTGCCTTGCTCTGTTTTGCCTCACCTGCTCCTGCTTTCATTTCCATTTTCAGGCCATGCTTTCCTTTGCTTTGCTTCGCTTTGCATTCCTGGCATTGCTTTGCTTTTCCTTCTCTGCTCTGCTTAGCTTTTCTTAACCCTGCTCTGATTTGCCTTAGCTCGAACTGTTTCACTTTGTTGTGGTTTTATTTAGTTTTTGATTGTTGGTTTGTTTTTATTTTTTTTTTTCATTATTATTTTTGTCTTTCTCTTTCCTGGCACTGCTTTGCTTTTCCTTGTACTACTTTCCTTTGCTCTGCTTTGCCTTCCTGTGCTTTGCCTTCCCTGGCCTTGCTTTGTTTGGCTTTATGGGGCCATGCTTTCCTTTGCGTAGCTTTGCTTTGCTTTGCTTTGCTTTGCTTTGCTTTGCCTTGCACAGCTTTGCCTTCCCTGGCCATGCTTTCGTTTGCTTTATCAGGCCATGCTTTCTTTGGTTTAGCTTTGGTTTACAGACCTGGCACTGTATTGCTTTTCCAGCCCCTGCTGTGCTTTGCCTTGCCTCAAACTGCTTTGCTTTCCTTTGTTTGCTTTGTCTTTCCTGGTTATGCTTTGCTTTTCCTTGTGCTACTTTCCTTTGCTCAGCTTTGCCTTCCCTGGCCATGCTTTGCATCTCTTTACTATGATTTTTACTTTTTTTTTTTTTTTTTCTTTTCATGTTCATTGCATGTTTTGTTTTCCTTTTGGACCTATCTGATGTGTTTTTACAGGCCGTGCTTTGCTTTTCCAGGCCCTGCTTGTCACTGCTTTTCCTTATGCCGCTGTCTTTTCCCTAGCAGGGCTTCTCTTTGTTTTGCCCAGCTTTCGTCCACATTGCCCTCCTCTCCTGTGCTGCGCTAGGCTTCCTTTGGAGACAGTCTCACTGTTTTTGCTGCTGAGTCGATTGGTATATTTATGAACACATACACCGTCAGACACACACGTTGGCCTCCCCGCAAGCCCAGCGACTGTCCCCTCGGAACTGGCACGTGGGGGCAGCAGGCCTGGCCAGCCGACATGGTCCATTTTGTGGCCCCAGCCATGCGGCGAGCCGCCAGGTGGGCCCCACTGCTAGTTGTCTGTGTGAGGTTCTCAACAACAATAAGTAACTACATGATTCCCACAACTACGGTGGAAGAAATACACAACAACAACAACAACAACAACAAAATTTATGTGTATATATATATAACCAGCTAAAGCAAGACATGGTTCTTGCCCACTGTCACGGTGGACTAGGAGCTGTGAAGGAGGCTGGGGAGAGGGTGATCAGGGTACAGCCACTGTCCAAGCCTGGCTGCCACCTGTACACAAAATGGAGCCCTCAGGTCTCCCCCCCCCCCCCCAGGCACTTGGAACCCAAAGGAGGGCTGGCCGCCAGCTCGTTACGTTTGCTTTGCTTCTCTTTGTTTTGCCTTGCTCCGCTTTGCTTTGCTCTTCCTGGCACAGCTTTGCTTTCCCATAGCTCCTTTCCCCTGCTGTTCTTGCCACGGTTTTGCCTCAGATAGCTTTGCTGTTTCTTTCCTGGCACTGCTTTGTTTTTCCTTGTGCTACTTTCCTTTGCTCTGCTTTGCCTTCCTGTGCTTTGCCTTCCCTGGCCTTGCTTTGTTTGGCTTTATGGGGCCATGCTTTCCTTTGCGTAGCTTTGCTTTGCTTTGCTTTGCTTTGCTTTGCCTTGCACAGCTTTGCCTTCCCTGGCCATGCTTTCGTTTGCTTTATCAGGCCATGCTTTCCTTGGTTTAGCTTTGGTTTACAGACCTGGCACTGCATTGCTTTTCCAACCCCTGCTGTGCTTTGCCTTGCCTCAAACTGCTTTGCTTTCCTTTGTTTGCTCTGCCTTTCCTGGTTATGCTTTGCTTTTCCTGGTGCTACTTTCCTTTGCTCAGCTTTGCCTTCCCTGGCCCTGCTTTGTTTTGCTTTATGGGGCCATGCTTTCCTTTGCTTAGCTTTGCTTTGCTCTGCTTTGCTTTGCCTTGCTTTGCTTTGCCTTGCTATGCTTTGCCTTGCCATGCTTTGCCTTTCCTGGCCATGCTTTGCATCTCTTTACTATGATTTTTACTTTTTTTTTTTTTTTTTTTTTTTTCTTTTCATGTTCATTGCATGTTTTGTTTTCCTTTTGGACCTATCTGATGTGTTTTTACAGGCCGTGCTTTGCTTTTCCAGGCCCTGCTTGTCACTGCTTTTCCTTATGCCGCTGTCTTTTCCCTAGCAGGGCTTCTCTTTGTTTTGCCCAGCTTTCGTCCACATTGCCCTCCTCTCCTGTGCTGCGCTAGGCTTCCTTTGGAGACAGTCTCAGTGTTTTTGCTGCTGAGTCGATTGGTATATTTATGAACACATACACCGTCAGACACACACGTTGGCCTCCCCGCAAGCCCAGCGAGTGTCCCCTCGGAACTGGCACGTGGGGGCAGCAGGCCTGGCCAGCCGACATGGTCCATTTTGTGGCCCCAGCCATGCGGCGAGCCGCCAGGTGGGCCCCACTGCTAGTTGTCTGTGTGAGGTTCTCAACAACAATAAGTAACTACATGATTCCCACAACTACGGTGGAAGAAATACACAACAACAACAACAACAACAACAAAATTTATGTGTATATATATATAACCAGCTAAAGCAAGACATGGTTCTTGCCCACTGTCACGGTGGACTAGGAGCTGTGAAGGAGGCTGGGGAGAGGGTGATCAGGGTACAGCCACTGTCCAAGCCTGGCTGCCACCTGTACACAAAATGGAGCCCTCAGGTCTCCCCCCCCCCCCCCCCCCCCCAGGCACTTGGAACCCAAAGGAGGGCTGGCCGCCAGCTCGTTACGTTTGCTTTGCTTCTCTTTGTTTTGCCTTGCTCCGCTTTGCTTTGCTCTTCCTGGCACAGTTTTGCTTTCCCATAGCTCCTTTCCCCTGCTGTTCTTGCCGCGGCTTTGCCTCAGATTGCTTTGCTGTTTCTTTCCTGGCAATGCTTTGCTTTTCCTTGTGCTACGTTCCCTCGCTCTGCTTTGACTTGCTCAGCTTTCCCTTCCCTGGCTATGCTTTCCTTGGTTTAGCTTTGGTTTACAGACCTGGCACTGCATTGCTTTTCCAACCCCTGCTGTGCTTTGCCTTGCCTCAAACTGCGTTGCTTCCTTTTGTTTGCTCTGCCTTTCCTGGTTATGCTTGGCTTTTCCATGTGCTACTTTCCTTTGCTCAGCTTTGCCTTCCCTGGCCCTGCTTTGTTTTGCTTTATGGGGCCATGCTTTCTTTGTTTATCTTTGCCTTGCTCTGTTTTGCCTCACCTACTCCTGCTTTCATTTCCATTTTCAGGCCATGCTTTGCTTTGCTTTGCTTTGTATTCCTGGCACTGCTTTGCTTTTCCATGTGCTACTTCCCTTTCCTCTGCTTTGCCTTCCCTGGCCCTGCTTTGTTTTGCTTTATGGGGCCATGCTTTCCTTTTTTTTTTTTTTTTTTTTTATCTTTGCCTTGCTCTGTTTTGCCTCACCTGCTCCTGCTTTCATTTCCATTTTCAGGCCATGCTTTCCTTTGCTTTGCTTTGCTTTGCATTCCTGGCATTGCTTTGCTTTTCCTTCTCTGCTCTGCTTAGCTTTTCTTAACCCTGCTCTGATTTGCCTTAGCTCGAACTGTTTCACTTTGTTGTGGTTTTATTTAGTTTTTGATTGTTGGTTTGTTTTTATTTTTTTTTTTCATTATTATTTTTGTCTTTCTCTTTCCTGGCACTGCTTTGCTTTTCCTTGTACTACTTTCCTTTGCTCTGCTTTGCCTTCCTGTGCTTTGCCTTCCCTGGCCTTGCTTTGTTTGGCTTTATGGGGCCATGCTTTCCTTTGCGTAGCTTTGCTTTGCTTTGCTTTGCTTTGCTTTGCCTTGCACAGCTTTGCCTTCCCTGGCCATGCTTTCGTTTGCTTTATCAGGCCATGCTTTCTTTGGTTTAGCTTTGGTTTACAGACCTGGCACTGTATTGCTTTTCCAGCCCCTGCTGTGCTTTGCCTTGCCTCAAACTGCTTTGCTTTCCTTTGTTTGCTTTGTCTTTCCTGGTTATGCTTTGCTTTTCCTTGTGCTACTTTCCTTTGCTCAGCTTTGCCTTCCCTGGCCATGCTTTGCATCTCTTTACTATGATTTTTACTTTTTTTTTTTTTTTTTCTTTTCATGTTCATTGCATGTTTTGTTTTCCTTTTGGACCTATCTGATGTGTTTTTACAGGCCGTGCTTTGCTTTTCCAGGCCCTGCTTGTCACTGCTTTTCCTTATGCCGCTGTCTTTTCCCTAGCAGGGCTTCTCTTTGTTTTGCCCAGCTTTCGTCCACATTGCCCTCCTCTCCTGTGCTGCGCTAGGCTTCCTTTGGAGACAGTCTCACTGTTTTTGCTGCTGAGTCGATTGGTATATTTATGAACACATACACCGTCAGACACACACGTTGGCCTCCCCGCAAGCCCAGCGAGTGTCCCCTCGGAACTGGCACGTGGGGGCAGCAGGCCTGGCCAGCCGACATGGTCCATTTTGTGGCCCCAGCCATGCGGCGAGCCGCCAGGTGGGCCCCACTGCTAGTTGTCTGTGTGAGGTTCTCAACAACAATAAGTAACTACATGATTCCCACAACTACGGTGGAAGAAATACACAACAACAACAACAACAACAACAAAATTTATGTGTATATATATATAACCAGCTAAAGCAAGACATGGTTCTTGCCCACTGTCACGGTGGACTAGGAGCTGTGAAGGAGGCTGGGGAGAGGGTGATCAGGGTACAGCCACTGTCCAAGCCTGGCTGCCACCTGTACACAAAATGGAGCCCTCAGGTCTCCCCCCCCCCCCCCAGGCACTTGGAACCCAAAGGAGGGCTGGCCGCCAGCTCGTTACGTTTGCTTTGCTTCTCTTTGTTTTGCCTTGCTCCGCTTTGCTTTGCTCTTCCTGGCACAGCTTTGCTTTCCCATAGCTCCTTTCCCCTGCTGTTCTTGCCACGGTTTTGCCTCAGATAGCTTTGCTGTTTCTTTCCTGGCACTGCTTTGTTTTTCCTTGTGCTACTTTCCTTTGCTCTGCTTTGCCTTCCTGTGCTTTGCCTTCCCTGGCCTTGCTTTGTTTGGCTTTATGGGGCCATGCTTTCCTTTGCGTAGCTTTGCTTTGCTTTGCTTTGCTTTGCTTTGCCTTGCACAGCTTTGCCTTCCCTGGCCATGCTTTCGTTTGCTTTATCAGGCCATGCTTTCCTTGGTTTAGCTTTGGTTTACAGACCTGGCACTGCATTGCTTTTCCAACCCCTGCTGTGCTTTGCCTTGCCTCAAACTGCTTTGCTTTCCTTTGTTTGCTCTGCCTTTCCTGGTTATGCTTTGCTTTTCCTGGTGCTACTTTCCTTTGCTCAGCTTTGCCTTCCCTGGCCCTGCTTTGTTTTGCTTTATGGGGCCATGCTTTCCTTTGCTTAGCTTTGCTTTGCTCTGCTTTGCTTTGCCTTGCTTTGCTTTGCCTTGCTATGCTTTGCCTTGCCATGCTTTGCCTTTCCTGGCCATGCTTTGCATCTCTTTACTATGATTTTTACTTTTTTTTTTTTTTTTTTTTTTCTTTTCATGTTCATTGCATGTTTTGTTTTCCTTTTGGACCTATCTGATGTGTTTTTACAGGCCGTGCTTTGCTTTTCCAGGCCCTGCTTGTCACTGCTTTTCCTTATG
Organism: Clangula hyemalis; assembly: GCA_963989345.1. Next base: position 9,067 of record CAXDIO010000031.1, on the reverse strand, counting down.
CCGCTGTCTTTTCCCTAGCAGGGCTTCTCTTTGTTTTGCCCAGCTTTCGTCCACATTGCCCTCCTCTCCTGTGCTGCGCTAGGCTTCCTTTGGAGACAGTCTCAGTGTTTTTGCTGCTGAGTCGATTGGTATATTTATGAACACATACACCGTCAGACACACACGTTGGCCTCCCCGCAAGCCCAGCGACTGTCCCCTCGGAACTGGCACGTGGGGGCAGCAGGCCTGGCCAGCCGACATGGTCCATTTTGTGGCCCCAGCCATGCGGCGAGCCGCCAGGTGGGCCCCACTGCTAGTTGTCTGTGTGAGGTTCTCAACAACAATAAGTAACTACATGATTCCCACAACTACGGTGGAAGAAATACACAACAACAACAACAACAACAACAAAATTTATGTGTATATATATATAACCAGCTAAAGCAAGACATGGTTCTTGCCCACTGTCACGGTGGACTAGGAGCTGTGAAGGAGGCTGGGGAGAGGGTGATCAGGGTACAGCCACTGTCCAAGCCTGGCTGCCACCTGTACACAAAATGGAGCCCTCCGGTCTCCCCCCCCCCCCCCCCCCCACAGGCACTTGGAACCCAAAGGAGGGCTGGCCGCCAGCTCGTTACGTTTGCTTTGCTTCTCTTTGTTTTGCCTTGCTCCGCTTTGCTTTGCTCTTCCTGGCACAGTTTTGCTTTCCCATAGCTCCTTTCCCCTGCTGTTCTTGCCGCGGCTTTGCCTCAGATTGCTTTGCTGTTTCTTTCCTGGCAATGCTTTGCTTTTCCTTGTGCTACGTTCCCTCGCTCTGCTTTGACTTGCTCAGCTTTCCCTTCCCTGGCTATGCTTTCCTTGGTTTAGCTTTGGTTTACAGACCTGGCACTGCTCTGCCTTTCCTACCCCTGCTGTGCTTTGCCTTGCCTCAAACTGCGTTGCTTCCTTTTGTTTGCTCTGCCTTTCCTGGTTATGCTTGGCTTTTCCATGTGCTACTTTCCTTTGCTCAGCTTTGCCTTCCCTGGCCCTGCTTTGTTTTGCTTTATGGGGCCATGCTTTCTTTGTTTATCTTTGCCTTGCTCTGTTTTGCCTCACCTACTCCTGCTTTCATTTCCATTTTCAGGCCATGCTTTCCTTTGCTTTGCTTTGCTTTGTATTCCTGGCACTGCTTTGCTTTTCCATGTGCTACTTCCCTTTCCTCTGCTTTGCCTTCCCTGGCCCTGCTTTGTTTTGCTTTATGGGGCCATGCTTTCCTTTTTTTTTTTTTTTTTTTTTATCTTTGCCTTGCTCTGTTTTGCCTCACCTGCTCCTGCTTTCATTTCCATTTTCAGGCCATGCTTTCCTTTGCTTTGCTTTGCTTTGCATTCCTGGCATTGCTTTGCTTTTCCTTCTCTGCTCTGCTTAGCTTTTCTTAACCCTGCTCTGATTTGCCTTAGCTCGAACTGTTTCACTTTGTTGTGGTTTTATTTAGTTTTTGATTGTTGGTTTGTTTTTATTTTTTTTTTTCATTATTATTTTTGTCTTTCTCTTTCCTGGCACTGCTTTGCTTTTCCTTGTACTACTTTCCTTTGCTCTGCTTTGCCTTCCTGTGCTTTGCCTTCCCTGGCCTTGCTTTGTTTGGCTTTATGGGGCCATGCTTTCCTTTGCGTAGCTTTGCTTTGCTTTGCTTTGCTTTGCTTTGCTTTGCCTTGCACAGCTTTGCCTTCCCTGGCCATGCTTTCGTTTGCTTTATCAGGCCATGCTTTCTTTGGTTTAGCTTTGGTTTACAGACCTGGCACTGTATTGCTTTTCCAGCCCCTGCTGTGCTTTGCCTTGCCTCAAACTGCTTTGCTTTCCTTTGTTTGCTTTGTCTTTCCTGGTTATGCTTTGCTTTTCCTGGTGCTACTTTCCTTTGCTCAGCTTTGCCTTCCCTGGCCATGCTTTGCATCTCTTTACTATGATTTTTACTTTTTTTTTCTTTTCATGTTCATTGCATGTTTTGTTTTCCTTTTGGACCTATCTGATGTGTTTTTACAGGCCGTGCTTTGCTTTTCCAGGCCCTGCTTGTCACTGCTTTTCCTTATGCCGCTGTCTTTTCCCTAGCAGGGCTTCTCTTTGTTTTGCCCAGCTTTCGTCCACATTGCCCTCCTCTCCTGTGCTGCGCTAGGCTTCCTTTGGAGACAGTCTCAGTGTTTTTGCTGCTGAGTCGATTGGTATATTTATGAACACATACACCGTCAGACACACACGTTGGCCTCCCCGCAAGCCCAGCGACTGTCCCCTCGGAACTGGCACGTGGGGGCAGCAGGCCTGGCCAGCCGACATGGTCCATTTTGTGGCCCCAGCCATGCGGCGAGCCGCCAGGTGGGCCCCACTGCTAGTTGTCTGTGTGAGGTTCTCAACAACAATAAGTAACTACATGATTCCCACAACTACGGTGGAAGAAATACACAACAACAACAACAACAACAACAAAATTTATGTGTATATATATATAACCAGCTAAAGCAAGACATGGTTCTTGCCCACTGTCACGGTGGACTAGGAGCTGTGAAGGAGGCTGGGGAGAGGGTGATCAGGGTACAGCCACTGTCCAAGCCTGGCTGCCACCTGTACACAAAATGGAGCCCTCCGGTCTCCCCCCCCCCCCCCCCCCCCACAGGCACTTGGAACCCAAAGGAGGGCTGGCCGCCAGCTCGTTACGTTTGCTTTGCTTCTCTTTGTTTTGCCTTGCTCCGCTTTGCTTTGCTCTTCCTGGCACAGTTTTGCTTTCCCATAGCTCCTTTCCCCTGCTGTTCTTGCCGCGGCTTTGCCTCAGATTGCTTTGCTGTTTCTTTCCTGGCAATGCTTTGCTTTTCCTTGTGCTACGTTCCCTCGCTCTGCTTTGACTTGCTCAGCTTTCCCTTCCCTGGCTATGCTTTCCTTGGTTTAGCTTTGGTTTACAGACCTGGCACTGCTCTGCCTTTCCTACCCCTGCTGTGCTTTGCCTTGCCTCAAACTGCGTTGCTTCCTTTTGTTTGCTCTGCCTTTCCTGGTTATGCTTGGCTTTTCCATGTGCTACTTTCCTTTGCTCAGCTTTGCCTTCCCTGGCCCTGCTTTGTTTTGCTTTATGGGGCCATGCTTTCTTTGTTTATCTTTGCCTTGCTCTGTTTTGCCTCACCTACTCCTGCTTTCATTTCCATTTTCAGGCCATGCTTTCCTTTGCTTTGCTTTGCTTTGTATTCCTGGCACTGCTTTGCTTTTCCATGTGCTACTTCCCTTTCCTCTGCTTTGCCTTCCCTGGCCCTGCTTTGTTTTGCTTTATGGGGCCATGCTTTCCTTTTTTTTTTTTTTTTTTTTTATCTTTGCCTTGCTCTGTTTTGCCTCACCTGCTCCTGCTTTCATTTCCATTTTCAGACCATGCTTTCCTTTGCTTTGCTTCGCTTTGCATTCCTGGCATTGCTTTGCTTTTCCTTCTCTGCTCTGCTTAGCTTTTCTTAACCCTGCTCTGATTTGCCTTAGCTCGAACTGTTTCACTTTGTTGTGGTTTTATTTAGTTTTTGATTGTTGGTTTGTTTTTATTTTTTTTTTTTTCATTATTATTTTTGTCTTTCTCTTTCCTGGCACTGCTTTGCTTTTCCTTGTACTACTTTCCTTTGCTCTGCTTTGCCTTCCTGTGCTTTGCCTTCCCTGGCCTTGCTTTGTTTGGCTTTATGGGGCCATGCTTTCCTTTGCGTAGCTTTGCTTTGCTTTGCTTTGCTTTGCTTTGCTTTGCCTTGCACAGCTTTGCCTTCCCTGGCCATGCTTTCGTTTGCTTTATCAGGCCATGCTTTCTTTGGTTTAGCTTTGGTTTACAGACCTGGCACTGTATTGCTTTTCCAGCCCCTGCTGTGCTTTGCCTTGCCTCAAACTGCTTTGCTTTCCTTTGTTTGCTTTGTCTTTCCTGGTTATGCTTTGCTTTTCCTGGTGCTACTTTCCTTTGCTCAGCTTTGCCTTCCCTGGCCATGCTTTGCATCTCTTTACTATGATTTTTACTTTTTTTTTCTTTTCATGTTCATTGCATGTTTTGTTTTCCTTTTGGACCTATCTGATGTGTTTTTACAGGCCGTGCTTTGCTTTTCCAGGCCCTGCTTGTCACTGCTTTTCCTTATGCCGCTGTCTTTTCCCTAGCAGGGCTTCTCTTTGTTTTGCCCAGCTTTCGTCCACATTGCCCTCCTCTCCTGTGCTGCGCTAGGCTTCCTTTGGAGACAGTCTCAGTGTTTTTGCTGCTGAGTCGATTGGTATATTTATGAACACATACACCGTCAGACACACACGTTGGCCTCCCCGCAAGCCCAGCGACTGTCCCCTCGGAACTGGCACGTGGGGGCAGCAGGCCTGGCCAGCCGACATGGTCCATTTTGTGGCCCCAGCCATGCGGCGAGCCGCCAGGTGGGCCCCACTGCTAGTTGTCTGTGTGAGGTTCTCAACAACAATAAGTAACTACATGATTCCCACAACTACGGTGGAAGAAATACACAACAACAACAACAACAACAACAAAATTTATGTGTATATATATATAACCAGCTAAAGCAAGACATGGTTCTTGCCCACTGTCACGGTGGACTAGGAGCTGTGAAGGAGGCTGGGGAGAGGGTGATCAGGGTACAGCCACTGTCCAAGCCTGGCTGCCACCTGTACACAAAATGGAGCCCTCCGGTCTCCCCCCCCCCCCCCCCCCCACAGGCACTTGGAACCCAAAGGAGGGCTGGCCGCCAGCTCGTTACGTTTGCTTTGCTTCTCTTTGTTTTGCCTTGCTCCGCTTTGCTTTGCTCTTCCTGGCACAGTTTTGCTTTCCCATAGCTCCTTTCCCCTGCTGTTCTTGCCGCGGCTTTGCCTCAGATTGCTTTGCTGTTTCTTTCCTGGCAATGCTTTGCTTTTCCTTGTGCTACGTTCCCTCGCTCTGCTTTGACTTGCTCAGCTTTCCCTTCCCTGGCTATGCTTTCCTTGGTTTAGCTTTGGTTTACAGACCTGGCACTGCTCTGCCTTTCCTACCCCTGCTGTGCTTTGCCTTGCCTCAAACTGCGTTGCTTCCTTTTGTTTGCTCTGCCTTTCCTGGTTATGCTTGGCTTTTCCATGTGCTACTTTCCTTTGCTCAGCTTTGCCTTCCCTGGCCCTGCTTTGTTTTGCTTTATGGGGCCATGCTTTCTTTGTTTATCTTTGCCTTGCTCTGTTTTGCCTCACCTACTCCTGCTTTCATTTCCATTTTCAGGCCATGCTTTCCTTTGCTTTGCTTTGCTTTGTATTCCTGGCACTGCTTTGCTTTTCCATGTGCTACTTCCCTTTCCTCTGCTTTGCCTTCCCTGGCCCTGCTTTGTTTTGCTTTATGGGGCCATGCTTTCCTTTTTTTTTTTTTTTTTTTTATCTTTGCCTTGCTCTGTTTTGCCTCACCTGCTCCTGCTTTCATTTCCATTTTCAGGCCATGCTTTCCTTTGCTTTGCTTTGCTTTGCATTCCTGGCATTGCTTTGCTTTTCCTTCTCTGCTCTGCTTAGCTTTTCTTAACCCTGCTCTGATTTGCCTTAGCTCGAACTGTTTCACTTTGTTGTGGTTTTATTTAGTTTTTGATTGTTGGTTTGTTTTTATTTTTTTTTTTCATTATTATTTTTGTCTTTCTCTTTCCTGGCACTGCTTTGCTTTTCCTTGTACTACTTTCCTTTGCTCTGCTTTGCCTTCCTGTGCTTTGCCTTCCCTGGCCTTGCTTTGTTTGGCTTTATGGGGCCATGCTTTCCTTTGCGTAGCTTTGCTTTGCTTTGCTTTGCTTTGCTTTGCTTTGCCTTGCACAGCTTTGCCTTCCCTGGCCATGCTTTCGTTTGCTTTATCAGGCCATGCTTTCTTTGGTTTAGCTTTGGTTTACAGACCTGGCACTGTATTGCTTTTCCAGCCCCTGCTGTGCTTTGCCTTGCCTCAAACTGCTTTGCTTTCCTTTGTTTGCTTTGTCTTTCCTGGTTATGCTTTGCTTTTCCTGGTGCTACTTTCCTTTGCTCAGCTTTGCCTTCCCTGGCCATGCTTTGCATCTCTTTACTATGATTTTTACTTTTTTTTTCTTTTCATGTTCATTGCATGTTTTGTTTTCCTTTTGGACCTATCTGATGTGTTTTTACAGGCCGTGCTTTGCTTTTCCAGGCCCTGCTTGTCACTGCTTTTCCTTATGCCGCTGTCTTTTCCCTAGCAGGGCTTCTCTTTGTTTTGCCCAGCTTTCGTCCACATTGCCCTCCTCTCCTGTGCTGCGCTAGGCTTCCTTTGGAGACAGTCTCAGTGTTTTTGCTGCTGAGTCGATTGGTATATTTATGAACACATACACCGTCAGACACACACGTTGGCCTCCCCGCAAGCCCAGCGACTGTCCCCTCGGAACTGGCACGTGGGGGCAGCAGGCCTGGCCAGCCGACATGGTCCATTTTGTGGCCCCAGCCATGCGGCGAGCCGCCAGGTGGGCCCCACTGCTAGTTGTCTGTGTGAGGTTCTCAACAACAATAAGTAACTACATGATTCCCACAACTACGGTGGAAGAAATACACAACAACAACAACAACAACAACAAAATTTATGTGTATATATATATAACCAGCTAAAGCAAGACATGGTTCTTGCCCACTGTCACGGTGGACTAGGAGCTGTGAAGGAGGCTGGGGAGAGGGTGATCAGGGTACAGCCACTGTCCAAGCCTGGCTGCCACCTGTACACAAAATGGAGCCCTCCGGTCTCCCCCCCCCCCCCCCCCCCACAGGCACTTGGAACCCAAAGGAGGGCTGGCCGCCAGCTCGTTACGTTTGCTTTGCTTCTCTTTGTTTTGCCTTGCTCCGCTTTGCTTTGCTCTTCCTGGCACAGTTTTGCTTTCCCATAGCTCCTTTCCCCTGCTGTTCTTGCCGCGGCTTTGCCTCAGATTGCTTTGCTGTTTCTTTCCTGGCAATGCTTTGCTTTTCCTTGTGCTACGTTCCCTCGCTCTGCTTTGACTTGCTCAGCTTTCCCTTCCCTGGCTATGCTTTCCTTGGTTTAGCTTTGGTTTACAGACCTGGCACTGCTCTGCCTTTCCTACCCCTGCTGTGCTTTGCCTTGCCTCAAACTGCGTTGCTTCCTTTTGTTTGCTCTGCCTTTCCTGGTTATGCTTGGCTTTTCCATGTGCTACTTTCCTTTGCTCAGCTTTGCCTTCCCTGGCCCTGCTTTGTTTTGCTTTATGGGGCCATGCTTTCTTTGTTTATCTTTGCCTTGCTCTGTTTTGCCTCACCTACTCCTGCTTTCATTTCCATTTTCAGGCCATGCTTTCCTTTGCTTTGCTTTGCTTTGTATTCCTGGCACTGCTTTGCTTTTCCATGTGCTACTTCCCTTTCCTCTGCTTTGCCTTCCCTGGCCCTGCTTTGTTTTGCTTTATGGGGCCATGCTTTCCTTTTTTTTTTTTTTTTTTTATCTTTGCCTTGCTCTGTTTTGCCTCACCTGCTCCTGCTTTCATTTCCATTTTCAGGCCATGCTTTCCTTTGCTTTGCTTTGCTTTGCATTCCTGGCATTGCTTTGCTTTTCCTTCTCTGCTCTGCTTAGCTTTTCTTAACCCTGCTCTGATTTGCCTTAGCTCGAACTGTTTCACTTTGTTGTGGTTTTATTTAGTTTTTGATTGTTGGTTTGTTTTTATTTTTTTTTTTCATTATTATTTTTGTCTTTCTCTTTCCTGGCACTGCTTTGCTTTTCCTTGTACTACTTTCCTTTGCTCTGCTTTGCCTTCCTGTGCTTTGCCTTCCCTGGCCTTGCTTTGTTTGGCTTTATGGGGCCATGCTTTCCTTTGCGTAGCTTTGCTTTGCTTTGCTTTGCTTTGCTTTGCTTTGCCTTGCACAGCTTTGCCTTCCCTGGCCATGCTTTCGTTTGCTTTATCAGGCCATGCTTTCTTTGGTTTAGCTTTGGTTTACAGACCTGGCACTGTATTGCTTTTCCAGCCCCTGCTGTGCTTTGCCTTGCCTCAAACTGCTTTGCTTTCCTTTGTTTGCTTTGTCTTTCCTGGTTATGCTTTGCTTTTCCTGGTGCTACTTTCCTTTGCTCAGCTTTGCCTTCCCTGGCCATGCTTTGCATCTCTTTACTATGATTTTTACTTTTTTTTTCTTTTCATGTTCATTGCATGTTTTGTTTTCCTTTTGGACCTATCTGATGTGTTTTTACAGGCCGTGCTTTGCTTTTCCAGGCCCTGCTTGTCACTGCTTTTCCTTATGCCGCTGTCTTTTCCCTAGCAGGGCTTCTCTTTGTTTTGCCCAGCTTTCGTCCACATTGCCCTCCTCTCCTGTGCTGCGCTAGGCTTCCTTTGGAGACAGTCTCAGTGTTTTTGCTGCTGAGTCGATTGGTATATTTATGAACACATACACCGTCAGACACACACGTTGGCCTCCCCGCAAGCCCAGCGACTGTCCCCTCGGAACTGGCACGTGGGGGCAGCAGGCCTGGCCAGCCGACATGGTCCATTTTGTGGCCCCAGCCATGCGGCGAGCCGCCAGGTGGGCCCCACTGCTAGTTGTCTGTGTGAGGTTCTCAACAACAATAAGTAACTACATGATTCCCACAACTACGGTGGAAGAAATACACAACAACAACAACAACAACAACAAAATTTATGTGTATATATATATAACCAGCTAAAGCAAGACATGGTTCTTGCCCACTGTCACGGTGGACTAGGAGCTGTGAAGGAGGCTGGGGAGAGGGTGATCAGGGTACAGCCACTGTCCAAGCCTGGCTGCCACCTGTACACAAAATGGAGCCCTCCGGTCTCCCCCCCCCCCCCCCCCCCCCACAGGCACTTGGAACCCAAAGGAGGGCTGGCCGCCAGCTCGTTACGTTTGCTTTGCTTCTCTTTGTTTTGCCTTGCTCCGCTTTGCTTTGCTCTTCCTGGCACAGTTTTGCTTTCCCATAGCTCCTTTCCCCTGCTGTTCTTGCCGCGGCTTTGCCTCAGATTGCTTTGCTGTTTCTTTCCTGGCAATGCTTTGCTTTTCCTTGTGCTACGTTCCCTCGCTCTGCTTTGACTTGCTCAGCTTTCCCTTCCCTGGCTATGCTTTCCTTGGTTTAGCTTTGGTTTACAGACCTGGCACTGCTCTGCCTTTCCTACCCCTGCTG